>QJSC01029035.1:75267-106747 GCA_003697955.1 Calidris pygmaea | reverse complement strand
GAAGCCCCCGGCGGGACAGGCAAATCCTCCCCAAAAAGGGTTTTTGGTCACACACCCCCTGCGTGATATTCCATATTCATTCGGATCCTCGTCCAGAAACAGGGTTTGCCCTTTGTTGAACCCTCCGTTGTCAGCACTCTCCTGCCGCGTTTCCCCCCTCCCCTCCCCATGCTTTTTCATCAACATCGTTGATTTTTTGCCTTTTTTTGTTTTGTTTTGTTGGTTGTTTTTTTTTTTTTTCATTTCCCCCCCCTAGCATGGATGTAATAAATGACAACACAAATTCCAAGTCTAATGATATGTTCACAAGGACAATCTACACATTCACAAAATTAGAACAGGAGAGAGAGAGAGAGAGAGAGAAAGAGGAGAGGAGGAGGAGAGAGGAGAAAGGATGCAAGCTATCGCTGAGGCTCCCTGCAAGCCCCGACCTCGCCGCTGGACCCGCAGCAGTTGTTCTCCCGGCCAGCGTCCCCGTCGCGACGCCTTCTAGATCGTGGAGGTTCGGTCGACGCCATCTGCAAGCAGGAAGGGAGAAGTTAGGAGAAAGCCCCCCCCGCCTCACCTTGCACTGCTACCCCCCCGCCCCCGCCTCCCCTCCCTGGGGATGGACACCCCAGAGCATCCCCATCCCACTGCCCCTGCGCGAGGAGGTGCCACCACGGCGCCACCTCCGCCCTCCCCATCTCCCCCAGGGGGTGCGGAAGGGTTTTGGGGTGTCAGCACTCTGCCGGTGGCTCCGTTCAATGTGTCCCCCCCGCCCTGCCCTGCCATGCCGTGGCAGCCCCCCAGCCCTCCCGAGCTGCTGTCCCAACACAGGTCCAGACCCTCTGCCACGTCCCCACGGCACCTTTCCTGGGAGCAAAGGGGGTTTCTGGGCAGCTGGGATTCACCATGAGGTGGGTGCAAGCCTCAGACCCCCCCCTGCAGCGGGACAAGTCCATGACCCACCACCCAGGAGTGGGGGGACGGGGACGGAGCTGGCGGGGGGGGCGCTGCCTTACCCCCTCAGCGAACCCAGCCCTGCAATGCCCACACGGCAGAGGATGCAAAATTTTCCTCCATCTGAGGACCACGGCAGGAAAAAATAGCCCCAGGAGTCCTTTCTTTCTCCCCAGAGCCCCCGTCCCCAGTGTCCCTTGACAGCAGGGACACATCCAGCCCCAGCCCCGAGCCCAGGAACGAGGGTCCATGACCCATCCCAAAGCCACACAAACAACCCCTGTGCCAACAGCCCCCTTTCCTCCACCCGCCCCGGGTACCAGCAGCTCTTATGGCTCCAGAAATCAACACCCACCAGCATTTCCAACCCTCTGGCCCCAACCACCCCCCCGTCCTTCATCCCAAATCCCCATCCCCGGGATGGAGAGCGGCCGGGGGGCGGGGGGCAGCCCCCGAACAGAGCATTTTACGCTCCCCGGGACACCACGGCCTCCACCCTCCTTAAAACTAAAAACAAACAGGTTTGTTACACCTTTTTTTTTTTTTTTTTTTTTTCTTTTTCTCCCCCGAAAGGTTTTATTTTTTTTTTTTTTTTTTTTTAAGCGCTATTTATAGCACGACCGGTTTGGAGAGGCTCGGGGTATGCGACCTGGAAAGAGGAATCACCCGGAGGAACAGTACCCTGCAGAGGAACAAGACAGCTAAGCCTCGCCTGGGCACACGCCGGAGAAAGGCTTCGGGTGACAGAAGTGTCCTTGTTTTCCCGGCCGGGGATGCCGCCGCGGCGCCGCCAGGGCCCTGCTGCCTCTTACAGTCCTTGCTCCGGCGTGTCCCTCTCCCCGGGACGGCGTGGCTGCCGGGGGGAGCCCGGTGGTACCCGTCCTCCCCGAGGGGCTCCCGTCCTCAACCGCTCGGCGAGACCCGAGCCGGTTATTCCGCACGGTCTGACGATGCCGGTGGCCGTCCTCGTCCCATTGCCGGGGTGGGGTGGGTCATCCTTCATGCTTGGGGTTTGGGGGGGGGAGGGGTGGTCCAGCGCATCGGCGAGGGGCGCACCGGGCGCTTCTGGTGGTGGCACATCTTGCCGCGTTGGGTTCTCCATCACGCTGCCGCTGGGCTTTTTTTCCGTCTCTCCTGCTTGGTTTTCCACCTGGTCCTCCTCCCTCCCCGTGCCCGTTATCCGCCCGCCCGGGCTGATAAGCACCGGCATAACCACCGGTGGATAACCAGTGCCACCGGCAGCCCGCGGTGGGGTTTTCACCCCCCCCCCCGTGCCTCGGGGGTCCTGCACCCCCCGGCCAAATGAGGGGCACCGGTGGCAGAAGGGTAAAATACTCCAAAGCCTGTGAACCATTCGAGCCACTCCGGTGGCAAAGGGCTTTATCGAGAACTAATAACAGACTAGCGAGCTAATACTAATTATTATTAGCAAGCCAACTAGTGGCTAATAAGCACGGACTCCACCAGCGCTGGGTGCGATCCCTGTGTTTCGGTTTTACCCCTCTGCCCCGGCTGCCTCGCCAAGAGAAGCCAATGTCCCCATCTGATCTCCCCTGGGAGCAACCTCAGGAGCATCTCTGGGAGTTTCCTCAGGAGCATCTCTGGGAGCTTCCTCAGGAGCATCCTCAGGAGCATCTCTGGGAGCAACCTCAGGAGCATCTCTGGGAGCTTCCCTAGGAGCATCCTCAGGAGCATCTCTGGGAGCTTCCCTAGGAGCATCCTCAGGAGCATCTCTGGGAACATCCCTAGGAGCACGCTCAGGAGCATCTCTGGGAACATCCCTAGGAGCACCCTCAGGAGCATCTCTGGGGGCATCCCTAGGAGCTTCCCTAGGAGCATCACTGGGAGCATCTCTGCATCCAGCCCTGCCGCCCCCCGCCCCGTTTGCTCACAGCCACAGCCTGTCCCAGCTTTTGGGGGGTGCGGGGCAGGGGCAGGTGCTGGGGGGCTCGGCGGAGGTGGCGTGGACGTGCTGGAAGAGCCCGAGGAGGAGGGAGTGCTCACCGCTGAGCGCGTGCTCCGTCATGCTCAGGCACAGGGACTCCAGCCTGTTGTTGATGTCAGGTTCAGTCACCGGCACCTGGAACTCTGCAGGGAGAAAGGGACAGGAGACCTCGGTCAGGGGGGACCTGGCAGGGACCCCAGCCTGTCTGCCCCACGCCCCCTGCCCGCTCTGCTGCCCCTGGAGTGGGTGCACGTGGGGTAGGAAACCACGGTTCCCTGCTTTTTATCGACAGAGGGTAAATCTGGGGGGCACTCAACGGCCTTGCAGCAGAAGGTGGATGGAAACGAGGGGTTTGGGTGGTGGATAGATGGGGGGGGGGGGGGAAAGATGATGGATGATGCTGGAGGGGGGAAGACGGGGTGAGAGCGGGACCCCCACCCTGGAAGGAGGCAGCACCAGGCCCTGGCCTTGCTCAGGCCCCGCAAAAATCCTCGAGAGGTGCAAAACCTTCAAGCTGCCTGTGCAGGCAGGGTTACTGCTCCGACGTGGGATGGCAGCACAGACCGGCAGAGCCACCCCATCCAGCTTCCCGGTGGCCGCCGCTCGGTCACCCACAGCCCCGCCGCCACGTCCCCGGGGGGAGGTGAACCCAAAAAAACCACCCGGGAAGGGAGGATGAAGTTTGGCGTGCTGCAACGCCCCTGCCCGAGCCATACAGCACCGAAATGCCCTCCTCTCTGCAGCAAAAAGCTTTGCAAAGAACAGCTCTTGCTACCGCCGGACGGCACCTCCCGCTTGCCACCAGCCTGCAGGAAGATGGGACGAGGTCCAGGAGGGCTGAGGTCCCCACAGCCCGACGAAAAGTATTTCAGGAGCCCAGCCCTGCCTTATTGCTTATTTTCCTTGCGACTCGGTCTGCATCTTTGGCTCTCTAATCCTCCTACGCCCTCATTCACCGCAGGCTGCCACGCAAAGAGGAACCCATTTATTCTCCTTCAGCGCCTGCAGAACCGTGCCCTTGTCCTGGTGTTTAATCAATACCCGAGAACAGACGCTGCTTTTGCTGTACACGACGTTTGCTGCCTTAAATTATGCAGCTAAAACACCGCAGGCGTGTGATGTGAGGGGAGCTGCCAAGCTGAAACCGTGGCAGAAGCTTATGGATGAGGTTTAGTTTACTTGGGGGGGGGGGGGAGGGCACGGCGGGGAGTGTATCTCCCTGTCTTGTGGTATAAATTGTTATGGCTTGTTGGTCATTAAAGGCTAATGAAGGGATATACAGAGAAAAAGGGGATGAGCGTCCCCACCGGAAGGATGCTCCAGGTTCAGCAGGAACCCCCCCAACTGAAATCAGAGGATGCTCCTATATATGGGAGCATTTTTGAGGCGTTTGGGAAGGAAGCACTGACACGGGCGTTGAGGAAACATGTCCCTCGTGTGCACGAGGGCAGTCCCCCCGCACCACGTCCCCCTGTCCACATCTGAGCAAAAAAGCTCATGGAAGAGCTATCACCTTCCCCTCCTGACATGAAACCCCTCAGAAGGAAGCAAGGTAAGGCACCAGCCTTCATATATAGTGTCAAAATGTTATAAATATATATATATATAGGCTCAAAATCCCCCTCTCTCTGGTTCAACCAACCCAGTAAAATCCAACTGGTGTCAAACATACCCAGCCCGGGCTGGCACAGCGTGGCTTCCAGCGTGGCCAGTACGGGTGATGCTCCTTTTCACGCAGCCCCATTCCCCCCCATCTTGTTTCGCTGTGGGTAAGCCAAAAAAAAAACCCCCCAAATCTCTGCTTCCTACCTGGCTGCTGAAACATCAGCATGGTCTGCGGGGAGGTGTGGACCGGCAGCGAGCGCGTCCTCTGCACCGAGCTGTGGCTCCGGCTGGGCATGCTGTTGCTGCCCCCGGGGTTGGCAAACCAGAGGTTCTGCGGGAGGCAAACAAAAAACAATAAAAGGGCCACGGGATGTAAAACACATGTATATGTAATACTGTGCCGTGTATTTCTAACCCCCTCGGGTCCCCCCCCCCCTCCACCTCTCTCTCAGCTTGTCCCCCTCCCCACCCAGCCCCTCTTCCGCACCCCGCCGCAGGGAAGGAGGAGCGTGCCCAAACTTTGCTTGGAGAAGAAGGGGAGAAGGAGGGGACGCAGAGAAGTCAATCACAGAATCACAGAATCTTCTAGGTTGGAAGGGACCTTAAAGATCATCTTGTCCAACCGTCAACCTAACTGACAAAAATAGACACCTGCACAACAAACAAGGAGTAACCATCGCTAAACCATACCTCCCAGGACTACATCAACCCGTCTCTTGAACACCTCCAGGGATGGTGCCTCAACCACCTCCCTGGGCAGCCCATTCCGATGCCTGATAACCCTTTCGGTGAAAAAATTTTTCCTAATATCCAGCCTGAACCTCCCCTGGCGTAAGTCAGAGGAGAAGCAGCAAAGGAAGCTTGTGGGGAAGGGGATGGACAAGCTGGAGATGCCAACGGAAAGCCGACCGACCTGTCTGCCTTGCTTGAGGATGGCGGGGCTGGCGGCGGGGCTGCGCTGGGGGGTGCCCAGCAGCCCACTGGGACCCAGCAGCCCCAGCCGGGCGGTGGGGAGGTTGCGGGAGGGGATCTGGAACTGGCGGGGGTTTCGCCGGCCCAGTCCTGCCCCCGCAGATCCGGCCGTGGGTAAGGAGTTCGACTGGCCAAAGCCTCGGCTGCAGGAGAGAGAGAAAACACCAGAGGGTCAGAAACGGGCGGTGGGGGAGAGCGGCTGGGTTGGTGGGCCCAGAGGGGGACAGCCGAACGTCCCCAGGGTGCCACTCCATCACTGCAAAGCACCAGACTGATGGTCACCACCCCACCAACCCCCCCACGGCCGTGGGTTCACCCCCAGCTCTGCTCCTGCCCCAGCCCTCCTGCCCCGATGAGGGTGGTCCTCCACCCCGCAGGGGCAGAGGGAAGGAGGAGGTCTGGGCGTCCCACAGCATCCTCCCCTCCATTCTTCCCGTCTGCCGGTCACCTTCCTTCCCCTTCTGCACTTCTCAGAGTCATATTATTTTCTTTTAAACTTTATTTTACTCCAAGACGGGCCTGTTCTTAAATGCAAGCTAAAATAACGCAGCACTCCAGCCGGGCACTGGAGGTCGCGGCACCCAATTTCTTGGGTTTTTACTTAAACTCTTCATGCCTTTGAGGTGTACAAAAGAGTTCTCTCACGTGTGGATTCTCTACTGTCTAATAAAGGTTTGTCTTGTGCTGTTGGCTTTTCTTTACCAGGAATGATTGAAGGGCTGGACCTTCTCCCCTTCCAGGAGGCTCATTTTTACAAACAGTCCTCCCTGAGGCTTCTCAAGTTCTGTAAAACTTGGTTAAAACGACCTAACAAGTCCAAGATTTCCCAGCGAGGGACTGGGTGAAAGGCACGTCCATGCAGATGGGGGACAGGATCTGCATCTGCTCCTGTCTCTGCACTGCAAACCCACATCCAGCTCCCTGTGGTCAGAGCAAAGCCATTTGGACCCAAGACCATGCAGCCCAAATGTCTTGAGACACCCATCTTAGGACACAAAACCATCTTTCCTCCTCCTTGGGGAGGGCTGGACACGCTGGCATCCCTCCCCTTGTGGTTTTTTCCCACTTAAAACCAGGGAACGACACACAAAATAATCAAATAAACCTTGGAAACACAAGCAGTGTGGTTCTCCTCGCCTTGCAACGTTGTCTTGGTGTCTCTGCCCGATTAGGAGCGCTCTGCAAACCCACAGCCACGGTTCCTCATATTCTCCCCGTCCCCCCTACCCTTCTCCAGCACTTAATCACCCTCGCAGGTGTTTCAGCTCACCTTCCCCCCCAACCCTCATCCCCCCAGCTTGTGCGGGGGGCTGCAAACGTGAGCACGCTGGGATCCCAAAACTGGATAAATTTACTAGGCAGAAATTTACTAGATCCCAAAACTGGATAAATTTACTAGATGGGGGTTTCTTTAAACCTCATCCAAAGAATGCTCCTGCCATTAAATCCCCATGAGAAAAGCCGGACTGGCCGTGTGTTCCTTCCTCGCCTGCAGCTTCCCAGGAGGAGAAGAAACACAAAATGGAAACTACCCAAAAGCAGGAAGGAAACTGGAGAGAGTCCTGGGCGGCCCTGGGAAAGGGACCGGGATCATTTCAAGCCCGTGACTCTCCCTTGTGCTTGGGATCAGCCTGGATGTGCAGCTGAACTGCTGCACCGGTGATGGACCAGGGCAAAGGGGCCCACCAAAAACCTTTGCTCCCGTCTGTTCTGCTTCTGATCCTGCCGTGAACACTGAAATCCCTTGGTTTTCCATTCCAAAATATGCCATTTAATTCCACTGGGGAACACTCTGGCTCCGCCCTCGTTCCTTCCGAACTCACATCCCGGCTGCCCCAATGCCCCCAGTTATCTCCAAACCCCTTTCTTTCTCAGAGAAAGAGAAGAACTGCAATAAAACAGACTTAGCAGAACGAAACAAAAGGCTGATGCAGTCATTAAAACTGATCTAAAAATATCTGTTCTTGCCACAACCCCAACGCTTTCCAGGATTACCCGAAATCCAGTATCACAGTGGAAGTGAGGAAACACGGTGTTTGCAACACATCCCCTCCCAGGCTTTCTGGCCACAGACCCCGGCTCTGCACCCTCTAAGCCTTTTTTTTTTTATTATTTTTGCCAGTTGATGGCTTTTTGGTGAAACTCCAGCACTGATGGAATTAGCAAAGGGCAGCAGAAGGGGCAGACCCGGCTTCTCGATGCCAGGGATATGCTGCACGGGGGGGAAGTGCTGGATTTGGAGCCAGGGAGAGGTGGTAGGAATCAGAGGGGCAGGCACCAATCACACACGTGAGCAAACTTATTGCTGCCTTCCCTTCCCTTCCAATAAAACCTGGGGTTTTATTGTCGAACCTTTTCCAACCCTCAGAACCACAGAATCACATGGGGTTGGAAGGGACCTCTGGAGATCATCTAGTCCAACCCCCTGCCAAGGGAGATCCACCCAGAGAAGGTCCCACGGGAATGTGTCCAGGTGGGGTTTGAATGTCTCCAGAGAAGGAGACTCCACCACCTCTCTAGACAGCCTCTTCCAGGGCTCTGCCACCCTCAAAGTGAAGAAGTTCCTCCTCATGTTTAGGTGGAACAACTTCTGTTCAAGTTTGTGCCCATTTCCTCTTGTCCTGTCCCTGGGCACCACTGAAAAAAGACTGGCCCCATCCTCTTGACCCTCCTCCCTCCTGAAAGGTGGCTCTGAACCCAGCAGGATCCATCCCTCCCTGCTGGGAGACATGGGTCCCCTCTTGAGATGCTCTCACTGGACCCCTGCCTGATGTGTCCATCCCTCCCCTCCCGGAATCCCTCATACCTCCTCTGCTGCCTATAGCCTGACAGCTCCAGCAAGGATTTCCGAGGGAAAGACCGAAAGAGTTTCTGCACCTGCTGTTTCCATGACAGCAGCCGCTTCTTCTGGGTCTCTGTAAACGCCTGCCCGAAAGAAAAGAGAGAAAAATAGGAAACAGATGAGTATTTTTCTGGACCAAGCCAGCGGGGATGCCTGTGAAGAAAATCACCCGGAGCAGGAGGTGGCATGAACTGAACCATCATCAAGCCCAGAGGGAAATCCTGGTCTTTCTCAAGGATTTACTCATCTCAGCTGAAGAAAAAGCTCCGGCAGCATCCCATGCACCCCAGGCTCTGCCCCCAAGGCTGCCAACCCCCCCTGGGCAGATCAGGGCTCCTCCAAAGCTTCCCTGCCACCCCTCCTCGCCCCCAGACCCACTGCTCGTGCTCCCAGCTCCCTGCTTGCTGCCAGGGTTTGCTGGCTGGTCCCCACTGGTGGGGACACTTGTCACCTGGACGTGGCTCTAGAAAACGCCGCTGGGGTTGGAAAACGCTGGGATTTGGAAAGCAGAGCTGCTCTAGAGCATCCTGCATCCCATCCTCCATCCCAGGACTGGGCAGAGCTCCGCTCTGTTCCTGTCACTGACATCCTTCATGGGAGGTCATCCAGGGTGAGCCCCATCACCCTCCTGGGCAGGGGACAGATCTCCCCAAATGCCCCAGACCTGCAGGCAGGCGGTGTGGGTTACGGGGACACCCACGTGCCTGTCACCACTAACTTTAGACACCCAACGTCTCCACACCGTCAGTGGAGAGGAGCAGAGGTCTCCAGAGGACAATCTGGAGGCTAATTAGCGCCCGACTTGATTGCTCCGAGCCACCCTCTGGAGGAGATGCTCTCTCCCGGCGCTGATTACGCCGGAGCCGACGCAGACAGTGATCCTGGGACACAGGCTGGCACCGGTGGGGTGACACCGCGTCACCATGTCTGTCCCTGGCTGCTCCTGGAAAATGAACTCCTCTGCAGGTCTGTGTCTTCCTGGCTTTGCTCTCCAGCCCCGGGAACCTGCTCCCACCATCCTTGTCCTTTTCGTGGTACCTCTGCTCCCTCCGTGATGCCCTGCTCGGCTGTCCAGAGAGTCCAGGCACCTTCTCCAGGCTCCGATGCTCTCTGAGAGGGGAGCAAGTGGGACCACAACGTGCTCTTCCATCCCACAGCTATTTCCCACTGCCTGTGCAGGGCACCGAGAAGACCATACCCACGGCTCTAAACCTGTCTTGCAGCAAACCCAAACAGTGGGTGCCACCACCCCGTACTTTGGGAGCCAAATGTTGGCTGACACTGCAGGAGTTCAAAAAGTATGATGAAGCACTTGCATTTTTGCCCAGTACCCAATTATTTCACCCTGACTCGGGATCTCCTGTGCTTGGCCCTACAGAGATGCGTGGATCAAACCTTTGCACAAGGGCAGCTTGGCCACCGGCACAAGGCAAGGGGCTACGAGCCACCTCTCTCCTCTTCAACGCAGTGTGCAGCACATTTTGGGGGCTGTAGCCACCAGCCCTCTCCAGAGGAGACCCTTCCGTGCTTTGAGAGCATGGGTTTTTTTTATAAACAAATAACTGAGAAATGCTTAAAGCTACTACAAGAGGGTGTGCAGCCATCAGCCAGTAGAAGCGAATCCACCAAGAGCAGAAAGTAAATGCCCCCAGTGCCAAAATGCCAAGACCACGCGCTGCCAGACAGGAGGTGGCAACGCCAAGGGATGGCCAGGTCTGTTTGACAGAAATCACCTGCATGTTCATCCCGGGATTTTTCACAGACTCACAGAATGATATGGGGTTGGAAGGGACCTCTGGAGATCAGGAGATCATCTAGTCCAACCCCCTGTCAAAGCAGGTCCACCCAGAGCAGGTCCCACAGGAACGTGTCCAGGTGGGTTTGGAATGTCTCCAGAGAAGGAGACTCCACCACCTCTCTGGGCAGCCTCTTCCAGGGCTCTGCCACCCTCAAAGCAAAGAAGTTTCTCCTCATGTTTAGATGGAACTTATATTCAAGTTTGTGCCCATTTCCTCTTGTCCTGTCACTGGGCACCTCCCTTCATCCAGCTGCTGATCAGATCATCCCGAGCCGGATGAATTTCCCAGCTCCAGGTCTCGGCAATTAAGCGAGTGTGGAGAGGGGGGAGCAACATTCCCACGCAGCCTGTTGGAGCTACTGCCTGCTCCAGCCCTGTTCTGCCAGAATTACTATTAATAACCCCCTCTCCCAAAAAATATTTGTGTTAGGAACCAAAAGATTTACATAAACAGATACTTTGGAAACAGTTTCTAAGTGATGAGAACAACGACTCACCTCGTGGATTAGACATTTGTCTATGAGCTGTAAATAGGAACTTATATTCTCTTCATCGGGTCGGGAAACTAAAAGTTGTGTGCATACTGGAAAAAAAAATAGAGAAGAGAAATGTGCATGGGGACACTGAAATAAGGTCTGAGGAGTCCAACAAATGCCTTTTTTTCCCTTGTCCCACAGGTGAGTCTTCTCATCAGGGAGAAAAAACCACCCTTCCCCAATTCCTGCTGTGCTGTCCTATATTTAGGGCCAGATCCTGTTCTCCGTTACGCTGGTGTAAATCCAGAGAACCCCACTGGAGTCACCAAAATTAGACCGGAGCAAATCAGGGACGCAAGATTATTCCCTTTTCCTAATTACAGCACACCAAAGGCACCGCTGGCTCGAGCTCCTGCTCCTACAGCCAAAATCTACCCCCGCTGTGAACGGATTCCCACCTTTCCCGACGAGATTTAACCTCTTTTGGAACAAATGCCATGAAAGCATGTGGAAATGAGTTCACAAAGAAACGAGCCTCTGCTTTTGTAATCCCTGGGCAGGGATGCCTCGTGGTCCAGGACAACCTTGTCCTGGCAAGGCTTGTGCCACACGTACAGCTTCGTGCGTGACGGGGGCGTTTGTCACGGGCTGAATTCATCAGCGGGTTTAAAACGGGGCCAGAAACCCAGGTTTGTCTGTGCCTGCAGGCAGTGGGCTGGGGAGAAATTCTGCAGCAAGTCTTGGTATAGAAAAGGTTATCTATTTTTTTGCAAAAAAGGGGAAATAGGGATGGGGCTGATACTTCTTCGTGGGATTCCAATGAGTTTCTTTCTGTTCCTGGTCTGTGTGAGCCCGTGATGAGATTCCCTGCCCCTCTTCCCCAGGGAGATCTCCCTCCACGCAGCCAGCATGACAACTCAAATGCCACTGAGGGGAGTCAGGACATGCCCAAGCTCATAGAAATTTGCTCAAAGAGCCCCGTCTGTGGCACAGGAGGTTGGTTCACACCCCACACGGCTCCCGTGCACCTCCCAGTGTGTTTATCCTGCTGCAAAGCCCCGCGCTCCGCACCAGCTATGGAATGGCACCTGAGTGTTTTGGATGTCCTGCATCTAAATTAGGGCTTGAAGAGAGGCTTGGACCCAGCTGATTTGTACTCAGGACAGCTCACCCTAAGTCCACACACCAGTGCTACCCCAAACACAAGAAGAGTAGGCCCAAGGGGGCTGCTAAAAACACCTCTGGACCAGTGGGATGCTCCCAGGGCTCTGAATGGGAAGGGAGAGGATGCTCTGTCCCTGCCCCGGGGCAGGGAGAGGATGCTATCCACCCCTGAGCTGGGGCAGGGAGAGGATGCTATCCATCCTGAGCTGGGGCAGGGAGAGGATGCTATCCACCCCTGAGCTGGGGCAGGGAGAGGATGCTATCCATCCTGAGCTGGGGCAGGGAGAGGATGCTATCCACCCCTGAGCTGGGGCAGGGAGAGGATGCTACCCATCCTGAGCTGGGGCAAGGAGGGGATGCTATCCATCCCCAAGCTGTGGCAGGGAGGGGATGCTATCCATCCTGACCTGAGGCAAGGAGAGAATGCTATCGATCCCTGAGCTGGGGCAGGGAGAGGATGCTATCGCTCCCCAAACAGGAGCAGGGAGAGGATGCTATCCATCCCTGACCTGGGGCAGGGAGAGGATGCTATCCATCCCCCCACGACCTGGGGCAGGGAGAGGATGCTATCGCTCCCCAAACAGGAGCAGGGAGAAGATGCTATCTACCCCTGACCTGGGGCAGGCAGCCCATCCCATCACTGCCCTTCCCAAAAATCACCGCTCACCTCCCCCCAGCATGCTCTTGCCTCTTCCCACAGCACGACGGGGCCTCAAAAAAAAAAAATAAATCATCACCCCTAGGATTGCCCCTCGCAGGGGGGGTGCGGGGAAAGGCTGCTGCCAGCCCCGCCACCGCACACACCTTCCCCTGGAGCAGCTCTCCCTAGCGAGGACACCAAAACCAAGTCGACAGCAGCTCACCTTTCCCCATCACTCTGGTGAACTGTCCGGGCAGGTCACCTTCGGGCAAAGGGCCCCCCCCCGACTCGCCCTCGCACCCCGGTAAGTGGTGGTGCTGCTGCATCCCCCCGGCGGCCGAGTCCTTGCAGTCGGAGCCTTGGCTGTCCGAGCCCAGCAGGGAGGAGGGGTGATGCGAGTCCGCCTCCCGGCTGTGCTCCTCCGGGCTGGAGTTTTGGGAAGAGTAGGCTTTGATGGGGGTGAGGATCATTTGGTGTAGCTCCTGCAGCGGGACACGCAAGTTGCCACCTTCCAGGATGTCCTGTGGATTCGAGTGGAGAGAAGAGGGGTTTGTCTCTGCAGGGACAAGGGGACGTCAGCTACGGACCAAACCCCTACCATTACACCCCAGAAAATCCCCGGCAAAGCCGACGGCCTCCCTCCTGCTCCAGGAGGTCTTTGCTTAGAGCCAGGGAGTGCGGAGCTGCTGCAGGGACCGTGCCACATCCAGGGATGTGTTCAGACCTGAATCCCCAGAGGTGAACGCGCCCCGTCAACCACTGGGACCCAAACCCAGCAACAATCCAGCTTCAGCCCTTCCAAATTTCCACCGGGAAGATGCAAACCCCACGAGAGCGACTCAGCCTGTGAGATGTCAGTGCCCAGACCAGCGGGTATCTTGCTCCTTCCCCAGCAATAATTGCGACATTTCAGCCCTATTTAATTGGAATTGTACTTTTTTAATGTGGGCTTGTCTCTAAGCTTCCAGCTTAGAGCTTCCAGCCTGGCTCTCCATTAACTGCTCTGCCCCAAAGAGCTCGCCATAGCACCCTTATGTCCTGGGACCACCACAGAGCCCAGGACCACGCTGGGATGCAGGAGCTCATCCTGCAGGAGTGAAGCTGGGATGTCCCCATCCACACTGGGATGGGCTGGGGGAGTGGAGGCAGAGAGGAAGGGAGGGTTTCAAGGGGAGCAGGGTGGGCTGTAGTCGGACACAGAAGGAGACACCATGAGGCTGCAGGTAAACTTATATCCCTGTAGCAAAAATATTCAGCTTGGAGACCCTGGGGGGAGAGGATTTGGGTAAACCCCCAGCCTTGCTCTTGGTTATAGCATGGATCAAAAACTCCTTTTCTACGGCCATATCCTCCTCCCACTGATGGGAGATAATTGTATTTTTGGTTTTAATGTAGCCTGGACCAGAACAGCTCATCGCAGGCTCCTGCAGGGTCTGGCTCCTGGGACGCCGCTTGGAAAGAGGCAGTTTTTGGGGCGAGTCCTAGGGAAGAGACACAAAGTGGGTGCAGAGGCTGTGAGGGAGTCAGCTGAAGCCCTGAAATGGTTGTTCACCCTCATTCCTGCTGCACCCCCAGCTCGCTCTTGGACGTCTTAGCTCCACTTTTCTCGAAAACCTGGCGTCAGTCCACTGGGCAGTATTTTTTTTGGGAAAAAAAAAATCCTACTCTGCTAACCAGCAGAGAGGGGTGGAGCTGCTCTTTCCAAGAAAGCAGCAATCTTTAGCAGCGAGACACTGCCCAAAAAACAAATCAAGCCCCACACATGCTCTTGTTTAGTTAAAAAAAAATAAATAAATAAAAAAAAAATTGGATGGGAAGCCTGGAAAACCAGAGGCATCCCCTCCCAAGTCGAGCAGCTCACAGGCAGCTCTGAGCCCCAGCAAAGTGGGACCCGGTCGCAGCCCCACAGCCCAAAACCCACCCCAGGAGGGCTCAAGAGCAGCCCCCGACACTTTTCTCCCTTATTTTACGGCGTGCGTGGCTGGTTGTGTCAGCTGAGCTGGGCTCCCCCTCCCACACGGCCGGAGTCAATCAATACCATATTTCAAAAGCCGGGCGGAGAAGCGGGGGAAGAGGCTGGGCAATCGCCTGGAAAACATCTCGCCCAGGCAAGCTCAATCCAGCAGGGCTGTCTCTGGGATTTAATAGTTATTATTAATATACGGAGGTAAATACGGCTTTATTAGCTCCTGCCACACTCCCAGTACAATCCCATATTATAGATAAATAGCGGAGCAGTGAGCTAACGAAAACACCAATAAATAGCAACACACCACGTAAGTATTTAAAAGCCCCTAGCGGGAGGCTCTGCAAGCTGCTGTTTGAAGAGGGTGCAATTAAATATAATATAATATAATATTGCGACACCAAAACGGTGAGAGGTTGGGTGAGCTGCTCCCAGCCGGTCTGTGGTGCTGGTCCTTCCTTAAAAGCCATTTCGGCAAAGTTTGAGCTTTTGTTGAAGGGACAAAGAAGTTTCTGTTTGTTCTCCTTGGAAATTCACGCTGTTGTTCAGGCGCTGACGTTTGTGTCTGGCTTTTTATCTGGGGACAGATTGCCCATATGATGCACCAGAAAAGCGCAGTGGTCCTTGACCTGATGGACACTGGGAAATCACATCTGTTTTGGGGGATGGAGAAGCAGGGGCAGGGCTCAGGCGTCCCCATGAGGAATGCTCTGCCTGGAGAGGTCTCTTGAGAAGGGCAGTGGCATCGTGATGGGAGAGTTAACTGAGTGGCCAAGGGATAATCAGGGGTTAAAGGCTTGCTCTGCCCAGCTGGTTCTCCAGTGGGGAGAGAGGACCACGATGGCTAGTGGTGGTCCTGTAGCCCAGTTCAGCGGATGGGTGACCACCTTCCTATCAGCATCGCTGGGATGGTGCCCTCCAACACCTGGAGCTCAGGTGTTTATGGGCACCCCGGAGCTCGGCAGGACTTGTACCAGGGCTGTAGGGTATATCCATCCCAGGGTACGTCACTCCAGCGTGGGTGCTGGAGATGGGTTAGGACCCAAAATACAGCCCCAAATAAAATCTGCATCTGGTACAGAAGTGTTTGAGACACCACTCAGATGCTGCAAAGCCAGGAACGGATCCCAACATGTGTAACCAAAGAGCACTTCACCCCAGAATTCATTCCTGGCTTCTTGAAAAGGAGGAAATACCAAAATGGTTGCGATTACTTACCCTTTCTAAAGATTTGAGCAGGTTTTGTCTTTCTTTTAGCTTTTGGATACTGATGACTATTTTGTGTCTTGCGCCTTTGGTAACGTTCTGCAAAAAGCAGCAGCACAAAAACCTGGTGTTAACATTTCCACAGGACATCCCCGGTCAGCCCAAATCCCTCCTCCCCTAAACAAAAAGGGCTGCTATACATTAATCAAGCTTCTGAGTGCAGAGATTAGCAGGGGAGATAGAAAAGTCACTTAGAGACTTGCTGAAGATAGAGATTTCCAGCTAGTCTGTCCCTCCCCAGTATATCTCACACAGGGAAGGCAAGGTGTGGACTGGCTCTCTTCATCCCCAGGATAGCGCAGAAGTAAATCTGACAGTGGGGTCATTTTCAAAGGTTCACAAGGCAATCGGCCACCAAAGCCCCACTGACTTTAAAGGAGTTGGGTACTGCGGTCTGTGCCCCTCAAACCCCTCAATCCCAATTGGAAGAAAACCCAAGCACATCTCCCATTGATGGGACTTTTATGCTGGGACTCCAGTAAGAAATCTAGGACAAGGTCTTTTTCAGGTACAATGTGGGGTTTTTTCACTCCCTAAGACTCAATTCCCCTATCTCTGCTTGCTTCCCAACCACCTGTGGCCAAACAGCCTTCCACGTGAAGAGACAAAAA
The DNA here is from genome assembly GCA_003697955.1 of Calidris pygmaea. Lineage (NCBI taxonomy): Eukaryota > Metazoa > Chordata > Aves > Charadriiformes > Scolopacidae > Calidris > Calidris pygmaea. The sequence goes on along the minus strand of QJSC01029035.1, from coordinate 90,520 downwards.
GAGGCGTTGGAGACGTCTCATCTACCGACCGCACAAGAGTTGGGACCGTGGCTGATCCCCTTCACGACCGACGTGGGACGTACTTGTGCCTCGAGCTGGCATTCGGTGAGGGCCATCATCTCCTCGTACGTCATCTGCGAGAAGAGGGCAGCATATTTGTGCAGCCGGAGGCTCTTCAGCCAGGCTGGGACATCTGCAGCACAAAGGTAAGGAGAAGAAAGCTCCCGTTGAGTCCATGACACTGCTTCACCACACGCAACAGCATCAACAGCCACATGAGGAGCTGATTAGGTGCCATCCACCATCCCATTGGTGCTCCAGACACCGTACTGAACTTCACAGACCTTTTGGAGGACGTAGTGCTATGGATAAGGACGGTAGGAGGAACCAGCCCTTGGATGAGGACGTAGTGCTACGCATACTGATGTATGCGTAGCCCTAGGATGAGGACACGTCCTCAGAAGTTTCTGCGGTTGAGCCACCAGGAATTAGCCCACGGAGAGTTGGCGTCACGCCACTGCACGCCAAGCTCCACGCTGGCCTTTTCCCAGGAACATGGGAACCGCTGAAGCTAATGGCGTGGTTGAGCTTAGGACGAGCAAATGGCTGTTTTGCAGATGGCAGACACTGATTTATGGCATGAGGGAAGATGGTATGTCGTTTAATTTAAATGGCTGCTTAAGAGGAATAAAGAGATTTATATTATTTTTTTCTGAGCATGGGAAAATGATGTGCCATCAAAGACGGTCCCACAATCTGTTTCAGAAGGGGCCTCAAAATGCACCAATTGAAATGACCTCTTCCTTCTCAGTGATTATCTGCAGCGCAGCACCTCTGTGCCTGGCTGGCTGGGCATCTAAAAATACTTTTATCCTCCTGACATCAACGTGGTTTCACAGGGAGGTACCTGGGAGGGGAATCCTTCCTCTGCAACATGCAAAACCCCACCAGATCCCATGATGGGGTGTCCTCCAGGGAGAAGGCAATGAGCCTCCCCAGCTCCAGCCTGCTCAGCAGCTACTTGGAGTTTCACAGGTTTGGGGGGCCCGTGGTGACACCCCACAAGGGAGGGGGGGGTCCCTGCGGATATCTGTGCTGCAGCACAACACCGTGCCCATGACGATGCTTTTGCTTTGCATCCTGAAGGCTTCAAATCCTCTGCCAAATCGGGACCTGCTTTATTTAGCACCTACAACCCAACAATAGCTCTGCCGTAGCCTCCTGAGCTCACGCGCTCTGCTCCCAGCAATACCCTTGTCCATTAGTCCTTGTCCTCTTCCCCACCAGGAGACCCGTCTCAACCAACAATGGGTGCAGCAACAATGAAAAACCAGTGTTTTGGCCCCAAACAGCACCAAACCCCACACCTTGAATGGAGAGAGCAGCTGGAGCTTTTGGGGCTAAATACAAATTAACAGCAGCACTTCTCCTCTCTTTGACCATTCTGGAGTTGATGTAAGGGGTATGTGTCGAGTGGGTGATGGATCCCCTACCTCCTGATGGCACAGGAGAGCCAAGGGGAAGGAGAAGTCAGGGCTTGCACTGGTTTTGGGAGGGATTTCTACCCACTATGTGCTTCTGCTGCCTGGCTGGGGCTTCTGGTGCTCTGCTCCCCACCAGCATGAGGACAACCTTCACAGACACCTCCAATAACCTTCGCTGACACAGCCAACCTCAAAGGTTTTCCAGAATTGCTTCAGAAAGGGATGAGATGACACAAGGAGGACAGTCCCACTGCTGGGACATCCCAGACCCCAAACCCCACTCACATCCAAGCAGAGGTGATGCTAACAGCCCCAAAATGGTTCTTTTTGCTCACGCTCTCCACCCTCTGACAGGGGTCAGGATTCACGTTTCAGTGAAGTTCCTCAAATGCTGCACAGAAAGAGATCAGCCCCACACCAAACACGGGGCAAAGCCGTTACCGAGCATGGACAGGCTGAACTTTGCTCTTTTCTGAAAGTCCCGACACGCAACAGTCCTAAACAGTCCTAAACCCCACTGGCAGAGGCCTCTTAAATCGATCTGGCTAAAACAATTAAAAGCTATTAGCAGAAAGCCAATTAAGAGCTGTTAGCAGAAAGCCCTCTGTCTCCAGCGCAGGTGGGAAGTGCAGGGACCAACAGGCTTGAATCTAAACTTCAATTTAACACAAACCCACCCCGTTTCAGCAACGACATGTTAAAATCTGCCTGATTCCATGTCCCCTAAGGACATCTGCCTTTGGTGCACGTCCATGCCGATGGCAAAGCCCACGGGGATACCTTCAGAAGCAAGGTGCAACTTCACAGACATTAAATCTTGTAGAAACCCCATTTCATAGAATCACAGAATGGTTTGGGTTGGAAAGGACCTTAAAGTTCATCTAGTTCCAACCCCTCCTCCCATGGGCAGGGACACCTCCCACCAGACCAGGTTGCTCAAAGCCTGGCCTTGAACCCCTCCAGGGAAGGGGCATTCACAGCTTCTCTGGGTAAATCGAGACCATCTCCAACCTTTGCAGAGGGTCAGAGAGCAGAAGTAGCTCTTCTCTCCCTTTACATCAACCTCTCTGGACCACCTCCTAATTTTGGGGAGTTATGATAGTCCCAGAGCCCCCTTGCCAGAGGGGATGGCAATCCCAGGAGCAGGCTGGGGAGAAGGAGCCACCCCAGTACAGAGGGACGGTGGTGGGGGCTTTCCCCCTTCCCTTAGGGAAGAGGCAACCAGGAGATGCGAGGTCACCTAAGGACGTTTTCATAGTCCTTGGAAAGTCAAACTTCCTAATGATCTCCACGGAGCAGCGAGCCGCCCACCCATGGAGCGACTCTTTAATCACCAATTACCAGAAGCTAATTGCGAAGTCATGGCATGGCTGTCAGAAACGCTGCCGTCTGATGTGAGCAGCAAAGGGAGGACTTCCATGCTGCTCACCTGCACTGTCCCCTGCAGGCATTAAGCACTGGAGTTCGGCCGGCACGTGTGTATCTGGGTGCTGATATGGAAATTTAGAGGGAAAACAATCCACCCTGCTATATAGATATATATATACGTACACACAGCCCAAGGTATAGACACAACGTCTTCAGAAGTGCCCTTCTGGCACATCATGCTAAGCCACGGACCTACTCGCAGCAGAAACCCCCAGCAGCAACCCTCCTCCAGTTGCACCCCAAGATGTGCCCTGGGAAGGGATGGATGGACAGATGGACAGGCTCTGCAGGGAGCAAAGTGTCTGCGTCTTCCCCTGGAGAAACCAGGGGCTGGGAAAAATCCAAAGGGTGCTTTTCCTTCAGCATGAAGATAGATGAAAAGGACAGAAATAGGTGACACCAGGGGAGATGTGCTGTTAAGCCACGTCGGATGGGGGTCTGTGGTGGGTCTGGTTTCCCCACTACCCTCCTGGATGCCCAGGATGGTGCTAAAGAAGAAGCAAGGTGACCGAAGACACGGGTGACACCAAGCCACAAGAGCCCACAGGCGCTTGGGGAGACGTGGCTGCAATTCAGAGAAGGAACTTGGCAAACGGAGCGACGGGCCTGGATGAAATAAGATGCAACCCAATAAAAATGCACCAAGTTGTGTGTTTCTGGAGGAACAAGAAACGGCACGAACTGAGGGCAGGGAACGGGCAGTCCTTCTGTGGGGACACAATGGGTCATACGCAGCCCGCGGCCGTGTGTTATTTGAGGACGATACAGCCACAGGAACGCCATCTGTATGGCAACCAAGACTCTGCTCTGCTCCCGAGTCCAGTTTTGGGCAAGGCACCTTCCATAAAATATGGATTTTTCTGGAAAAAAAAAAAAAAAACACCCAGTGGACAGAAGCAAGAACAACCCCAAGTTTAGAAAACACCATCTGGGAAGAAGCTGGATTGGTTCAGCCTGAAGAAAATACCACGGAGCGGGGAGGACACGACAGTCGTAGACACCAGAGGCTGCAGACATCTGTTTTGCATGTCCCTGGACAGTGGGACAAAAGCAATTTGGCTGACTCAGCAATGGGGGGAATCAGGTTTAGATGTTTGCAGCCCTTCCCCCAGAGAAAGGAGGGTGCTCAGGAAGGGATGGCTCGAGGAAGGACAGCCATCTCCCCCAGGGGAGATGCAGCAGCCAGTGGGCTGTCTTCACCTGTGCAGTTTATTTAATTGATTATTGCTCGTAGACTGTCTGGGCAAGAGCGCCTTTGGGTGTTGCAGATTTGGCCATATAGATCAACTCCGGGAAAGTCTGTGCCCACACAGGTCCTGGAGTTGCAGTGGTGGATCACTGGGAGCCGAGCTCCCCGCACCTCCTCCCCAGCTCCACCAGCAGAAACCCCGAGAAATGTAACATTAAAAACACCCCACCAGCTCCTAAGAATGGTCTCCTTGATCTGACAGACTGCAGGATCCGTCCCCAAGGCATGGAAAGCCTTGGGGACCCATCACGCTGATCGCAGCCTAGTCTTCACCATGCTCATGGTGACCCTTCCAAGCCAGCCTGCAGGTCCACCATCGGGTCAAGCAGGCAGCCAGAGCCACAGGTAGGCACAGAGCCTGCAGCACTGTCGGAGATGAAACGCTCCCTGAACTACCTCATTAGGTGTTCGTTAGCAAGCGGAGCCGCTGAGAAGCCAAGCCTGGCTCTGAGAAGCTGTCAAGCCACATCTGGAGCCCATGGTCCCCACCCCAAAGCAACGCCACAGTGCAGAGTCCAGCCAGGGAGAGGGCTGAGCCCCCAGCATCCATCTCAGGGGGGAACCGTGAGGGGGCTTTTTTCATGCATTTATTTCATGCACATCAAAGTCAAACAGAGCCCAGTCAAACGCCGTTCCACGTTACAGAGATTTATACAGACCTAGATTTGTCTCTAATTAGAATAAAATCAGACGCTCTGACTATTTAAAAACTACGATTATTTCCTTATGTTCATCCACCATCGGTCTTTATACAGCAGAGTCGCTTTGCATTTAATGAAAATCGCCGTTGTTTAAATCAGTCTCTGATTTCTGCGGGTTTGCTTTCAGTCGTTTTTGTTTCTTCACAGGGATACACAGCCTATGTGTTTGCTCGGTTTTTATCTATTTATTCCTCCACAGCCTGAATTTCGCTCTCCGTCTTTGACTGCAGCAACAGGGTTTCGTTTCTGCCTGGTTTACCAACAGGATCACCTACATTAATTGCTAAAATCCCTGCAGAACGCACATGGAATGGGAAAAACAGCCCGAGTACTCAGGATAAATTCACTGTGAAGAAGCATCCCAAGCCCAAACTTCCCCAAACACACGGTGGGTACCAAACACTGCAACAGTAAATCGCACGTGGCTTGCTACGCCTATGCTAAGCTATTTTTCACCGAAATTAAAAATAATAATAAAAAAAAAAAAGATTAAAGAGCACCACTCACAGCCAAAAGCCACAGGCTATGCAAAAAAGCCAGGTTTTGTTTTTTTTTGGAAAGCTGGCAGCTCGCAGGATTCTGGGGCAAAACCAGCCCACCGGCACCCAACTGTAAGACATCAGATCAGGACCGACCGCCGCTTGAAAGGACTTATTCCCCTCAAGCTAAATTCCTTAAGCCGGGAAGAAACGCCTCGAGGCCCCGTTTGGTTACGGGGATTCTCACCCAAAACCACCAACCGAGCCCCGCGCTGCCGGGAAAATGACTTTTCCCCTCCTGCCTCTGGGTGCTGGGACGGGGACCGGGGACGGGAAGGCGTCTGGTTTTTCACTCACCTTTCATCCCACTCCCTTCCTCCTGGAATGTGTTACGAGCGGAAGGCTGATCTTCTAAATGTTCACTCCCACCACTTCCCGAAGAGGCTACACTGCTTTGTGGAGACAGGGGGGCATGATCGGAAGGGATGCACTGGGGTCCTCTAGCTCGTAAGTCCTCATGAGACATCCATCCATGTCCTAGAGGTTGGTTTGGCACATTCATGGGTGGGGTAAGGGACACAGAGCGTTTCAAAGGGCTGTGGTGTGTCTGGCCTGAGAGAACTGAAAAAAAAAAAAAAAAAAATAAAATCAAAGAGGTTATTCCCCCCTCGCGGCCCGGGATGCAGCAGAGTCCCCCGAAAAAAAAAAAAAAATATTAAAAATTCAATGAAATCATAAAATGGGTGGTGGTTGGCCTCGCTGATGGCTTCATGGTGCCCACGGCTACCTGAACCCTACCCTGAGCTCTCCACTTTGCCTCCCAGGAAGCAAAGGGGACAGGAGCACCTACAGGGAGATGGGGTTACACGAGCTATGCCAGGTTGCTTAAGGAAAGGTATTGTGTGGATTGCATCTTTAGGAAAAAAAAAAAAAAAAGTGATGGAGCAGCTCTGGAGGTTTTCATGTATTGAGAGGGAACCTGAGGAACAGGACCACGCTGGGGGCTTGGATGCTGCCTCTCGCCAGCCCTGGAGCCCTTGCAAGGGCAGGGAAGGCACCGCTGCTATTACAGGCGTAATGGGAATTGTCAAGGGAATAAGCTGAGGCCATGAAACTCACCCTGCTAAAATCACCCGGACCTGTATCTTCCTGGTAAAGGCATAAAAATCCCCAGGATGGGAATGTCCTCACACAGACCAGGGGAAGCTCCTCTGTTCTCTCCCTTCAGGTCGGTGCTTACGCCCCGAAGCACGAGCATTTACACATCTGCCTAACGCCATCGCCGGGGTACTTATCATCCACGGAGATGTCTAAGCCTTGTTGTGGTTGTGTCCTACTAAGATCTTGCATTTAATCGAGCTATCACCAGCGACGAGAGCATCCCAGCTCAGCCACCCATCAGGTGAGCTCCCACGCACATCCCTTTTAACCCTCCGCAAAAGCAAACACACAAAGCATCGGTGAAAATACACCCATGAGAAAGAGGTGAGGTTAACTCCGCCAAAAAAAAAAAAAAAAAAAAGAGAGATCTTTGGAAAGCTTCGGATTTGTTTTTCCTTCCCAGTTGTACAGGGGTTTGTACTTCCTGGCTGAAATTTTGCTACCACCAATTTGTTTTTAACAAATAGCTGTTAACACCGCTCGGGAAAGAGCGATGCGCCAGGTCCTGTGACCTGGAGTTATTCCTCGAGAAAGGCCCTATTTAATTTGGGCAGGTATTTAATTGCCTTTCAGTCAAGTACAGAAATATGCCTTACGTAGGCTAAAGTATTAAACAAACCCAAATAATAGATTTTCTGACACTTTTTGGTAGAAGTGTTGTAACTTGAATAGATTTTTAAATATAGTCTTTACTAAACAGTCCCTGGTTTTCACTGTTCTTCTTCCATGCTGTCTCGTTCCTTTTTACTTATCTCCTTAAAGATTTAGATATCTTTTCCTCAGGTCTGCTGGTTAGCAGGGCTAATATGTGATATTTAGAGAAAAGGACAGCTATAGATGAACTGCCTTTGTTTCCTGTAATGAAAAGCAAGAAAAGATTGGTCTGCAGGCTTAACAAAATTCAAATCCCATCACTCACAAAGTCACTAAACTGCTGGTTAAACCATAAATGCAGTTAATGTATTCTAATGTATGGATTTAGGATGTAAAACACTTGTTTAAATGTTTTATTGCAGTCACTCTCAATGAAATTAGCTCAACTTCATGGGGGCTGTTTCCTGATAAGTGAGACCAAAAAAATAAAAATCTCTGCGTTTAGCCATCGCTCAGCCGAGCTGCGCCTCATCTCCCACTGGGATAACTGGGACGGGTGCTGGATCCAGCGCTACGGGAAGGTCCTTTCTGGTTTGCATCAATCCCAAGCCAAAGTTGCTTTTGCTTTTTTTCCATGTGCCCCTGGGAACAGACGCGGGGTGCACATCGTGACGGCTGACAAAACATCTGCCCTGCTCTGTTAACCAGGACTCATTTCCAGAGGCAAGAGCAAAGGCTGCAAAAATACACCAACTTCTCAAAATTAGCAGCCGTTAAACTTCATGGCGGGGGGGGGTGGGGGGGTGGGGTGAAATTTAAAGCAGATTTTCTGCTGCAGGGAAATTTGAGGGCAAAGGGGTTAAACTGACCTTTCAGCCCGTATGAAACCAAAACAAAAACTTTTCCATTTTCCTTTCAAAATCGAATTTCTTAACCCTGGACAAAACCTGGGGGGAATTCATCGTTCTCTTTGCTTTTCCTCCTAAAGCACCAAAGCACGGAAGCTCCCCAGCCCCCTTTCCCCGCCCCCCCATCATTAGGACTTCATCAAAACCACTCCCGGCTCCTCCACGTGTTATTTCCCAATATAAACGAGTCTTGGCGGAAAACCCCCAGCCCAGTGTGCTGTGCTGTACAAGTTAAACCGGGTTTAATTCCCAGCTAAAGCCTGGGGGGAAACCTGCCATCAAAGCCCTGTCTGCTCACCAGAAGTGGAATGAAAATGAGCGAGTAGCGGGGTTATAAAAGGAGGGGAGAGGAAAAACACCAGAGCTCATTTGCATTATTAAGCACCTGTAAAAAGCAGCCGGCACCACATGCAGCTGATGGATGAGGCCAAAAGCCTGTGGATTTCTACAATATCTAATTTGCTCCTATTTCTTACAGGGTTTTCTCCTACCAGCGCATAACACTAACACAGCACTGCGCAGGGAAGCAAGGGGATGGTCTATGGTGAAGGATTTGTTCCCTTCCCATTAAATACCTATAGAAACATCTTCCAGAAGTCTCCTGGCAGAAGAGGATGGCAATGAGGACCCGGGATTGTTTTCAGGGCAGTGCAACGTTTCCTAAAGCTGTGATGCATCCCCATGGGGAAATGGATGGGTTTAAGAAGGTCTCGGTCAAGCTCTTTCAGCCCTCGGCATTGCAATTGTACCCCAAAAGCAGCACCCTAACGGGGGTCTGTAGATGTCACGTCACCCTCACAGAAGAAATAAATATTTAGCATTAAAAAAAAAATAAAATATGGGGGGAAATACGGGAAAACCCCCTGCTAAATCAGCCGAAATGCATCACCAGGGCTGAGCATCGCAGCGGCACCGCCTAGAGCCCCCTCTGTGCCCGCCGCCCCCAGCTGCGGTTGCACAACGGGCTGGACAGAAGCCACCCCGAATTTGGAAAAAAACTCTGCTTTAGGGAATATTTGTACCCTTCAGATGAAGGAGAGACGCAGGGGAACAGGCAAAGAGGAGAGGAGCTAATTGTCCCCCTTTAGGGGGCGAAGGGCTGCTCCGTTAGTGCTCCTTCCCGCAGGGTGTACGCAGCAGCTGGTGCCCTGCAGCGCTTAAAGCCATCCTTCCCCACCAAAATCTTGCAAACAAGAAGATATTTTTGGCTTAAATCCAGCCCAAATTCCTTCCCAAGCAGCAACACCCTTGCAAACTGCTGCAGCTCTTCCATCTTAATTTTACGTCCCCTAATTAGAAGCCGGTGTCGGCTGGAGGAGAAATAATGAACTCCGCAGGATGGCCTGGAACAATTAGAAATCATCCAGGGCAACCTATAAAAATTAGTTCCGCTTCTTCCCCCGAGATAACGCAACGCTGGAGTCCGACAGACCATGCTTTACTAAACCACTAGCTTTTTTTACTCAACTATGAGCCGATTCTACACAACTTCACGAGATGCAGCGGGGACAATTCCTCTGCTGAGGATGCTACAAGCAGAAAAAGTCCCCAGGTCTTTGAAACCACCCCTGCTGCTTTTGGTACCAGCTGTGGATTATTTAAGAGCTCTTACCACCGAGCTGGACCTGCCTGACGTGCACACGCCTCTCCCTCTTTTAATCTGTAACTCTGAGAAAGGGCATTAATAAACATGCATATTTATTAATGCTGCTGCTTGTGTTCGTGCCCTGAAACAGAGGATAGAGAGGATTTTCAACTTATCGGTTTCGCGTAGGTCCTTCCCTGGTTTTGACAATCCTGTCTGGGTTTTGGATGGTCTGAGGTGAATCTGGGGCTGCCAAGCTGGGACTTCCCATCAGGATAAGTCACTTATTCAGTCTCTTGCTAAAATAAATGGTCCACGTGCGCTTGAACTTCAGCAGAAGAAAGCCAAGTGTGAGTTGCTTACTTACTTAAATAACCTTACACTCCAGCCTCTATTTTTTTTTTCTTCTTTTTATTACAAAAGTACTAAGCTTTAATTTAAAAAGGAAATCTAATATATTCTTCTGGGGCAAGATAAGCCTTCTGGAGGCAGCCAGAGGCACGCCTGCCTTTCTGAGCACCGCGGCGGCGCGAGCTGGGCAAACAAAGAGAGGAAGCCACCGCTCTGAAGCGCGAGCCACACTGGCACACGGATCCCCTACCACTTGTAAGCGTGTCCCACTTCTGTTTTAGAAGTGTTTTCCTGCTCACAGCAGGCTCATTTAGGCGGTGGAAGAGCCATCCGCTGCCCAGGGACCCACTGGTTGCTCTGCAAAGGCGCTGCTTGGTCCAGCTCCTTCTACCAGACATCCCATGGGATGGAGACCAGAGCAGATCAGGGTTCTCCCCATGATGAGAGGGCTGGTATCACCTCTTTGCTCCATCACTGCAGCTCTGAATGGTCATGAGGATTGTGTTCAGCCCACATCAGACCGCGTTTCCTTGCAAGAAAGCTCCTCGTGGCCTCCAGATGGTGGTCAGCTGCAATCCAGCAGATGCTGCTAAATCCAATGCTTTTGAGATGAGATTGGGGTGTTTTCCTAAGGAAAAATGTGATGAATAACCCAGAGCCAGCAGTGCTGAGATGCATGAGGTGTTTGCCGAAGCGCCCTCAGGCTTCAAACAAAGCTTGGCTTAATATTTCCAGGGGAAAAAAACACAAAACAAAACCAAAATTAAGAGGATGGAGAAGGAGTGATGGTGATGATGCAACTGTCCTGGCTTGCATCACAGGAGATGGCTGCAGACCATGCTGCTGCAGGGATGGAGCAGCAAGGAGCATCCCTGTGAGGCCATCACCTCCACGGGCAAAACCAGTTTTATCACAGACCAGACGCTGGCTGGGCTGGCAGGAGCAGCAACGTGCTCAGAGAAATTCGGAGGCTGCAAGTGCTTTCCCCGTGAAGCCCTGGGTTTCGGTGCTTTTTTATTTTTCCTCTCTCTTCCCTTTTGAAGTGGTGTTGCCTATTTTGGTAGGCAAGGGCTAGTTTCAAGAGGGTTTTTGTTCGCTGAAGCCCATGTGGAACAGCGTCAGACGTTTGTGTTGTGGTTTCTCAGGGTTTCGGGCCAATTTTTCAGCCTGTGAAGGGAAAAGCCACCCATTCCTGTAATTAGAGCCGAGGAATTGGGCTCTGCGGGCAGACCTTCCTTCAAGGGGCATGCGGGATGATGTGAGTGTTTCCACCAGACCAACTGCTGGGTACAGAGGAGTGTTTGCACCGTCTGCTGTCCCGGTGTGCCCTCTGCCACCGCATGGTCCCCGACACCCAGAGGACCTCTACAACAGCCTCGCAACCCTTTATACCAGCACACGGTCCATACAGCAGATTACAATTCAGAATAAACAAAAAAAATCACAATAAACTAAAAGAGGGTAGATTTAGACTAGATAGAAGGAAGAAATTTTTTATGAGGGTGGTGAGACACTGGCCCAGGTTGCCCAGAGAGGTGGGAAGATCACAGAATATTCATGGCTGGAAGGGACCTTTGAGATCATTGAGTCCAACCACAGAAAAACCCCCCAAAACACACCACAAACCAACACACACACACACACTGCACACAGACAAAACCTAACAATCTCGGGCACTAGAGCATGCCCTGAAGAGCCATGTCTACACGTTTCTTAAATACCTCCAGGGATGGTGACTCCACCACCTCCCTGGGCAGGCTGTTCCAGTGCCTGACCACTCTCTCAGTAAAGAAATTCTTCCTAATATCTAATCTAAACCTCCCCTGCCACAACTTCAGACCATTTCCTCTGGTCCTGCCATTACTCACTTGAGAGAAGAGGCCAACACCCACCTCTCTACAACCTCCTTTCAGGTAGTTGTAGAGGGCAATGAGGTCCAATTGCCCCAAAGATGCTCCATGCCTGGAAACATTCCAGGCCAGGTTGGATGGGGCTCTGAGCAACCTGACCTGGTAGAAGATGTCCCTCCTTCTGGCAGGGGAGGTTGGACTAGACGGTCTTTAGAGGTCCCTTCCCATTCAGACTATTCTATGACCAATAACATCCTCCCCATGGCTGGAGAGAGATAAAAGCACTGCGAGGTGCGTGTTGAACTCTTTTGGAGAGAGTTTTGTTGTTTTTAGTCTAAAAATGGCATCCCCTTGGCTGCAAAGCTGGTTGTGGTGCATCTTCAGGCAGTGTCCGATCACGTAGAAGCCCTTTTCTGGTCTGCAGGTAGCTGGAGCAGCAGCTTGACCCCCAATTTCCTACATGGAGCGGGGATGTTTTTATTCCACCGAGGCAACATCACAGCCCGGAGAGGGAACCCCGAGCAATCTCCCCCCCTCGCAAAGCACCCGCCAAGTTCAACTCGGTCCTCTCCTCCGCCTCCCCCCCCTTGCTACCCAGCTCACGAAGCACCGTCCCCTCCAGGAAGGCTCCCCCCACGCTGGCAGACCCTACATTCCCGGCTTTTCCAGCCTTTCTGTGCCCGGGACCCTTGGCAACGGCCGGGGGTGGGTCACGCTGCCCAGCTGGCACCCTGCCTCCTTCCTGGGCACCTCATTCACCCGCTGCCCACGCCGCTCCAGGCAGCTCCAGCCTGGCTGAAGCAGACCCTGATGGAACATTTTTCAGCTCAACATCCCCTAACCCTTGGAGCCTTTTCTTTGTGACTTTTTTTTTTTTCCCCCCCTGCTTTTTCTTTTTCCTCCCCTCCCCCCCCCCTTTTTTTTTTTTTTTTGTGGCTGTGACTTTAACCGTGTTCGTACGGTGCCGGATAAATCATGTCCTTCCCTCTGGATCAGGGGCTGGAATAAGCCACGGGGGGGGAATGAAAACAAGGGTGCTAAATGCCAGCAGCCACCGGGCAGGTGTGTGTATTAGGAGAAAAAAAAATTAAAAATATATGCAGAGTGCTGCCTCAAGGAAGAAGCACAGACTGCAGAAAAGCCTGTTAAACTTTTTTTTTTAAAAAAAAAAAAATGACGTTTTTAAACACAGTTTCCTGTCCAAGAAACTGGACAGAGAAACAATAACCCGTTTGTTGCCGCTCTCTCCAAGTGGAGCCCGTCCAGGCTCAGCTGGGGAAGGGGACATCTCTGGTGACCGCAGAGCTGCTGTGTGGCACCAGCACACGTGGACTCACTGTTTGGCTCCAGCAGGAATTGCTGTTGTTGTTATTAACTCCTTTGTGTGGCAGCAGGAGCGGGGCTGCATCTAAAGACGGGTAAACACAGCTCTCGGTGGCCTCAGCAATCCCATGGGATGCATTTCTGGAAGGATGCTCAGCTCACCTGGCTGAGGAGCAGGGGATCAGGAGCTCCTTCCAAGGTCCTTGCATGGGGCTTCCCATCTGGCAAGGTGGGAGGAAGGCAAACCAGGTGTGGGTCCCGACCACAATTTAACTCGCAGACAGAAGGACCCAAAAGCGGCATCCGCGTCGGGAGGTGGGACTCGGTGGTGGGGATGGAGAGTTAGAGGCACCTCTCAAGAAGGCACTGCCCTAAATCATGCTGCTCCCTGGGTAAACACAACCCCCTGATCTCCAGGCCAATAAATGTGGTTTCTCTCAAACATTTATACAGAAACCACAGAAAAAAAAAAACCAGTGTTCACCCCTGGGGAATCCCGCTCCGTTGATAACAATGCCGCTGTGCTCAACCAAGACTGCACAATTATCCCAGAATTCACTGATTTTTTTTTTTGCTAGGGGCTCCCAGGGGAAATTCCTTCCCTGCTCACAGATCAAGCCAGATAAACGGCCCTGGGATGCAGAAACACTCCTTCCTACGGTCCTTTTCCACCCAGAGGAGATGTCCAGGAGCATCGAGCAGCAGCCAGCACCCCCCACTGCCTCCGCCAGCTGCTAATAAGATCCCTGGTCCGAGAAGCATCTGCCTGCTGAGAGACCGCCGACAGCATCAGCTTCTACCAGATGTTATGTTTCAGACGGAGAAACCCCTCTATCACTTCCAAGCATTTCAGGAGGCCAAGCTGGAAGGTGTACGTCCTTTATGCAGCAATATGCAACCTGTGGGAAACTGGGAGTGAGAGAAGAAGGGTCTCAAACCAGTCTAGTGGAAGGGGTGAATGCAAAACCTCCGGAATTGCCCCAAGAAATTGGGATCTGATAATCCCAAGAGTCATTAAAAAAAAAATAAATCTATGGAGTTAGTTCAGAAAGACAGCGCACCTTTAGGAGTGACAAAATACAGGAGGACAACCATGTCTTACACGATGTACGACCCACAGTCATCATCCCACCATCATCAGGGGAATTTCACCCAGAAACAGGACTTTGCTACAGCACTGTAGCCTTTTCCATCCTCACTGATTTACTTGGGATCTTCTCCTCCCTTGTGCCTTTTTGCCCACTTCCACTCATTCAAAAAAAGCCATTTAGTCCTTCCCTCTTGTAGGCACCACGGCGTGGATTTCGCAAGACAAATTCCTCTGCATTTTAGCCTTATCGGCTTCCTCTGGCCTCCAGCCCCGTCCCGAGCAACCCCCCCTCTGGGCTGGGGATGTCTTACTCCTTCTCCTCTGTCTTCTTCATCCAAGAGCATAAAATCTCACCAGCTCCAGGAGAGAAGAAAAGCCTGTTGGATTTCTGAGGCCATCAAGGTGCATGAGAAGATGCTGGGACACCCCCTGACTCCCCGTCTTGCCCCAAACACCAAGCTCTGCAATGCTCTCCAGCTGCAATGGGGATAGCCAGGGCTGCCATCCTCCAACACGTATTAATTCTTCCCCCATTATTGCTCCAAATTAACTCGGCTCGGTTTTCCACCTCCTCTACATACCGATGGCACGTGCATCCTAAAAAAATCCCGATCCAGATCCCGATGGCTCGGGTACTGCCTTGCATCCGAGTTATGACACAGATCTCTGCCGCCGCTTAACACGAGACGAGATTGCTCAGCAAACGGGGGGGAAGGAGGGGGGACACACACTATGGTTACAAGAAAACATTGAGTGCAGAGCAACCAGCCTGGAATAAAATCGCATAAGGAATGGGAACAGCAAACTTGAGGGGAAAATAAAATAAATTAAAAAAAAAAAAACCAAAAACAAAAAACCAAAAAATTCAGGCTTCAAGGCTTCCAAAAATCAAGCCATTGATTACAGCACATTTGAGATCCATTTGCATGCAGAGAGCTTTGCTTTGGAGCCGAGATGGAAACAGAGTCTTAATATAGCTGGAGAGAAAATATCCTTCTTGCACTCTCCTAACTGCACTTTGATAGGAAGCAGCCACAGAGCAGATGGTGC
>QJSC01029035.1:14686-75167 GCA_003697955.1 Calidris pygmaea | reverse complement strand
ACAAAAACAACCAAAAACCAAAAAATTCAGGCTTCAAGGCTTCCAAAAATCAAGCCATTGATTACAGCACATTTGAGATCCATTTGCATGCAGAGAGCTTTGCTTTGGAGCCGAGATGGAAACAGAGTCTTAATATAGCTGGAGAGAAAATATCCTTCTTGCACTCTCCTAACTGCACTTTGATAGGAAGCAGCCACAGAGCAGATGGTGCCTATATATAATCACCAGACCTATTATCCCAGCCTCTTTTAGTAATTTGAAGGATGTGATAACCACAAGGAGAGCGGCAAATATTCCCCCTCCCTCCCTCCCTTCCCCCTGCTAAGAAAAATATATAAAAAAAAAAAAAAAGAGGAAGCTATAATTATGGTAACGATTGAAAGAATTTCCAAATGAAGTAAATAACTATTTTGTGCACTGCTCCTTTAAACCAGAAGTCAAAAGTTAATTAAATAGCAGCATGTTACTGAGTGGGGAGAACACAGCAAGTCCCCGTGCAGCGGAGAAGGAGCCCGGAGTTGCTTCGGATGGATCCAAACCCCAGCACTCCCTTCCCTTCCCGCTGCCCTCCTGCTGCTTCCCTGCAGCTGCCGGTTGACGGCGGGGGGAAGGAGAGCTCATCTGTCTCCATTTCTCTACTTGCCAAAGCCCAGAGCTCCAGGGTTTCAAAGGATGAGCGATGGAGAGGCGATTCTCTCCAGGGGGTTTCTCGCCCCGTGAAGATGCTCGGGAAAACACCACAAATCTGATTTTCCTCATGGTGCGAGGGAAGGCTGGGGAAAGGTGGTGTCGGGAGGCTGTCCTGGAGGAGCAAGAAGGGATTTGGGGGTGGAGGTGGGTTTGCATGCCTCTGCCTGCACGGACCCTTCCTCCACTTCTGCGGCTGCCTGCTGGGCAACCCAAAAGTGGCAACTAGGAGCCCAGGGGTGAGTTGGTGAGAGCAATCCCTACCTGCCGGCAGCTGAAGGCATGGCTCATCAGGCACTTCACGGCCATAGGTGAGTAGCGGAGGTGCTGAGGAGCACCCCATGGTACCCCAGCTCCCATACAGAGCCCTGGCCCCACGCCAACGGTGGCTCCAGCCATGATGCAAACACCAGATGGGGACCAACGGATGCTCACGGGGCAATGCCAAAGGGAAAGCTTCCCTCGGGAGAGCAACAGGCCCCTACGCAATGAGCAACCACAGCATGCTGTCGTCCGTGCCGCTATCCCACAGGCACCAGGGCGGCTGGTAAAATACACCTGGCTCTAGGAGGGCCCATCCATCAACAAGACCTCCCGGTCAACCGTCACGGGAGACTGCCGAGGGGTCTGAGAGAATTACTGGGGATGTCTGACTTTGCTCCACAGCCTGGAGAGCATCAATCAGCTGCGCTGGTGCCTTCTGCCACGCTTCCAGGTCAGAAGCGTGATTCATTGGCGACAGGAATCCCAAGGACCGCAGGATAACACACAAACCCATCGCTGCTCCTTCTTCACACCCTTCCCCGAGACACCCAGGCTGTTGTAAGGAAAGAAGAGGTAGCAGTGGAGCCACAAGCTTCAGGTTCTCCCCACCCCAACTTGCAGGTTGAGGATGGTGTCCTACCCCCCACTGCCAATAGACAAGCAATGCGCTAATGGCCGTGCAAAACCAGGGCACACAGTCTCTGCCCTGAGCACCTACGGTCAGTGATGGCACCTGGGTGTCACAAGCCGAGAGGGTGGGAGTATCCCTGGGTGCTGCTGGAACAGAGGTTCCCAAATTAGATGGCCTCATTCCAGCCAGGAAGCTGTGAAGCCATCACTCTGTGCGTAGGGTAGCGTGAATTTGGGAGCGGTGCCCTGTGAGGAGACTAAACCTTGCCTATACCAGGTTTGGAGGAAGCAATGGAGTGGTCCCAGAGGATGCAGGTGTGACACGTCCTCTTCAGGGAAGGATGGCCTAGTGCTCCCCATCCTCTCCACCAGCCATCCAGACCAACCACCACCCCCTTCACTGCTTCCCTAACAATGGGGCTGTGGCAAACCAGATCATGGGGGTTATTTAAGTACCTAAAAGCATCGCTGGTTTAGGATCACTCGTGTGGGTCTGTACCTACCAGCAGCCAAAAGCAACCGGTGACATCCATCGATGCTTATGTACCACCCAGAGCGTCACCTGGTGCAAGTCATTGCTGAGCCCAGCCTTGAGGTCCCCTTGAGGGCCCCTCCACCTTTTGGTGACATCAGGATGGGCACACTGCTCTGCTTTGCTAACCTCCCAAAGCCAACTGCTGCTGGCAAGAAACATCTTCTGCCCTGAAGGCCGGGCATCCCCTATGAGTGATGCTACCTGTCAGCAGCAAGTCCCAGCTGAACAGGGGTAGCAGAGCCACCCTCCCAGAGGTTGGCCTGGGGACAATGTCCAAAGCCAACCGTGCAGCAAGGGTCGATGGGTTACTCCATGCCACCGTGTGAATCCCCTCTTTTTTTTCCTTTGCGGTGCAGAGCATGATGTTTGGGAGGATGACAGGTAGGCTGATTAGCTTTGATGTCAGTCTAAGACCCCCATGGAGATGCACTGAAGGTGGGATCTCAGCACCATGGTGCCCTTTGTCAGCCACCCTCCTTTTTGGCCAATGACATGGAGAAAACAGAGACCCTTTGGGAGTAAATAGGTGAAGGGAATATGCCGAAACAGGCCCAAAGGAGGAACAGAAAGCGCTGGGGCAACTAAACTCAAGTCTCAAGGTAGAACAGGTTCTGACTGTTGCTCAAGTACAAGAGTTCATCAAGACACGCCAGTACACTGGGTTTGGAAACACTGAACACAGCAACACAGATAATGAAAGTTAGGGCCAGACCAATTCCCTGCCCAAAGTGTCTTTAAGTATTTTCACCTTGAGTCCTTGCAAGCAAGCAAGCATACAGTAGAGATCATAGAATTCTTTAGGTTGGAAAAGACCTTTAAGATGATATGTCCAACCATAAACCTAACACTGCCAAGTCCACCACTAAACCAGGTCCCTAAACACCATGTTTACATGTCTTTTAAATACCTCCAGGGATGGTGACTCAACCACTTCCCTGGGTGCAGCCTGTTCCAATGTTTGATAACCGTTTTGGTGAAGGAATTTTTGCTAATATCCAAGCTAAACCTTGGTTGGCGCAACTTGAGGCCATTTCCTGTCATCCTATCACTTGTTACTTGGACTGTATGATGGGGCTACCCTCTCTTCCATTTAGATAAACCCATTTTCTCAGCCCCATATCTTGCTGCTGCAGCTCAGACCCCACAGACCTGGGGTGAGCAGTCTCAGTGGTCCCAGGGTGGGACAGCTCACCAGGCCACCCTGCTTGGAGATCAGGTCTGGGCAGTGTGGGAGCTGGGCTGATGGCAGGATGAGCACATGTAGCTGGCCGGTCAACTCAAAACATCCTGGCCAGCAGATCAGCTCATGGACACTGGGGACAGCTTGCTCTGTTTTGATATGGCCACCTCCCTGCTAACCAGAGGGTGAGGGACACGGCAAATGGGGTGGTCTCAACAGCAGGAAGGGATGTTGGCTATAAAACACACCTCTGCAGTGACCCTTCAAGAGCAGCAACAAGATTCCTCCCATCACTGCTGACACCCCAAAAGGCCATCGCTCTTGTCCTCTACCACTGCTACCATCTCCAATGATTGATGGCTTCCCGGCTGAGGGCAGGTGACCCTTCATCTCCTTCCTTGCTGAGTGATGGTCTGCAGAGCTGTGGACCATATCTCCCAGGGACTAAGTGCTTTAAATTTATAGAGGGGTCAGGAAATCTGTTCAGAGGTGGAGCAGAAGATGCTGTTTCCACTCTCAGTCACATTTCCTGTTGTATTTGTGCATATTCTGCATGGATTTGAGAAAACAACTCTGCTCACATGTTACCTTTTTGTACAATGATTCTGTTTTTAAGCAACAGAATTAGCAAGATATTATAGCGATGGGACCCTGGCAAAGCAAGTGACTCCTAGAAATGTTCTCCCACAGTTACGTGCAACACTAGAGGGCATGAGCAAGACAAGAGATGCCCGCTGGAAAGCTTGCGGGTAATAAAGGCCAACGAGCTTTTTCTAAGTCCATCAGTAAAAGAGAAAAAAGGCAAATATTAGAGGGGTCTCGACCTGGCTGTTGAGTGCCATGGTGCCAAGCCTCAGTACACAGCATGGCCAAGTGAGGAAGAAGCTTCTGAAGGCAATTCCCAAGTACAGAACTAATCACCCCCCACCCCGGCAAGAACAACACATCTGTTTACTTCACTGTTGTAACCTTATTAAGACTTTTGCACTCTTATTTTGGAGCAAGTTTTGCTAACTTTGCATGGGAGGAAACCTGTCTCCCTGCCTAAGTCAAACATGCGCTGAGGACACACAATCCCCTTCAGGTGTTGTTGCAAATCTACACAAGAGGAGAGCTTGTACTCGCAAGCCACCCATCAACCCAGCACAAATCAAGGTGGTCCTGCAGGTTAAACCATGCAATTATCCCGTTATCAAGCTCAGTTTGGATACTGGGTACAACTGGGTCATCTCCAGTGGTGGGCACTGAGCTATTGCACAACAGTGTAGGGAAGGAAGAGTCAGGAAACTCACTCTCCATTCACGGCAAGTGATTTCTTGGTGTTGCTTCTTCCACCTCAATTCCCTGATAACCTGGGGAAGAGCTCCACCATCTTGTCCACCTGCTCTTTTACCAGGGAATCCGCAAGCGGGGCAAATGTAGGCAAAGTTTAGCCAACCACAATCTTCTCTTCAGCTTTAGGACAAGATAAGAGATTTGTCCTTTTCAGGACAAGGTTATTTCTCCTGCATCGCACTGCTCCCTCTCCTCCTCATGGGCAAATGACCTCAGTTTTCTGGCAGAGATTCCCATGGGAAGGGTGTAGCAGGGCTGAGCACCCGGCATCTTTCCCATTTCTTCAGAAGCGGAAGGGTGGCCACAGACCAGCAAACAGCTTTGCTGGTCCAAGGACCTCTCTGTTCAGTGGCAGGGGAACCCGGGAGCACAGCGATGCTGAAATCCCAAAGAGTTTGCAACATCTCTCCTGTATAAACACAGCCCCAACGCTCAGGATTTCTGCTCTGAGAGGTCTCTGACCGCATCTATCCATCACTGACCTGTGATGCACACCATCACCCTGTCCCCTGATGCCACCCACAGCATGCTTCCAGGCACTGGTGCCACTTCAAGGGACCCAGGACGCACACACCAGGGACACACTGGGTGCTTACCCAAGCACAGGACTGTGGGGCATTACCAGCCACGCACTCAGATACCACCATTACCAGTCCAGGGAACCTCCTCCTCTTTTTGGAAAGCCAGACTCCTAGACACATAAGGCTCCAGCAAGACCAAGCACTGTCTACCTTCTCCAGGGCCATCTCCCACCAAGGAATTCAACATGCCATTGCTTTATGGCAGCACGACAGCCCATACAGAAGCGGGCAGAACTCCTGTCCCCCAGGCAGGGTGACAACTGGAGACACTTACCCTAGATGAAGTGCTGCCTGCGCTTGGCACTGAGCCACCTCTTCTTCTAGGTAGGTACTGGCACAAGAAGGTCCTCACTCCTCTGCCAGAAAGAGCTTGCTCTTAATTCAAATGTTTAGGGCAAATTACTGTTGCTCCTGCAGTAAAACCAAGACCTTCTGCCCCTGCGCAGAGGTAGGAGGTTGACTTGCCCCGGGAACCTGCTCTCCATGGGGAGTTTAAGCGTCCTGGCACTACACCAGAGATGAGAGCACAGGAACATCTCACCGTACATTGATAAAATAAATAACACTGTTATGCCCAGGTTTTATACTGGGAGCAGAGGACCAAGATGCTCATTCAGCAGATGCATGTCAGGGCCAGGAACTGAATCCCTACCTTCAGCTGTGGTTCATCAGGCTCACTATTGCCAGCTGGAGCTGCTATCACTCCCTCCAAACCTTGTGCTTTCCCTTTTTCTTGCTTGTAGGTCCAATTCAGACCAATGTACCTGCACACCACCTTCTCAGCGCTGGACAAGCATATCTAACAGCAGACCCACCTTCTCCTCTGCACGTATTCCCTTCTGAGCAGGCAGAAACCACAGGGTTAAGCTATGATCTACTTTCATCTGACAACCAAAACCGGGCCTGCCATCAGATGCTACTCAGGTGGAATCAATTACACAGTGGAAAGGAAGGAGGTGGAGCCTCCACCCAAGGAGTTCTTGGTCTGCAGCTTTGAAAGCCAGATGCTTTTTTCTGTCCTTTCAGAGTTTCCAGGCCCCATCTCCACTGCAACGGCATTGTGCAACCCGGGCGTTTTGCAACTGTGGCCTGACTTGGCCACGGAGTCAGGGCTCTGAGGTTCACCCTGTCCCACCATGCCTGGAGTGGCTCTGGCCTCCTGCCCACCTGCGCTCCCAAGTCCACATTGAGTCTTCCTTTACTCCCAGCACTCTAAAACTTGGTTTAAAGTTGCAGGTCGAGCTCTGTGGGACGGGCTGAGGAAGCAGTTATGGTGATAAGGCAGATAGGAAGGAGCATATGAACATTCATTGCTTTGGGTAAGTCCATTCCCTCAGATTGCTCCAGACCCAAACCATCACTTATGATGCCAGTCCTACTCCTGGACCACTGTCACCGGTGTAAATCCCGAGCGACTCCTTCAGAGCACTCCAGACATGCCTTGCAAAGGCTGGAGAACTCCAGCAACATCTCCTCAAACCTCAGCTAACACCAGCCAGCACCGTTAAGAGGGCGCTGGAGAGGAACCAAGCCTGAACGAAGTCTCAAAGTCTGGGTCTAGGTCAAATCCAAGACAAGGGCAGCACAAAGCAAACTGTCACATGAGCTTCAGCCACCCGTATTTAAACCGTACACCGTAATAGTGCTACCCTTAATTATGCCACACCACCAGATGAAAGTGCCTCAGGCAAGATCACCACCTTACTCCTCCAGGAAAGACTTTGCCCCGTTTTGGCATCAGGAACAAAGTACTTTTGCAGGGACAGGTTGGGGAATACTGTGCCCTGCAGGATGCTGCTGGATTAAGCCCTTGCCTGGATAAACACCTCCAAGTAGGAAGGAGAATTTAAAAATAATAACACTAAAACCTAAACAAACAGTAACAGTTTCAGGGCTTTGCTGTGGAATAAAAGATTAATGGACGTATTGATTGACTCAAGGGGCTGGGACAAAGGCTGACAGCCGTGTTTATTTTTTAGCATCTGCCTGTGGACTTACTGTGTTTGTGTCTGAGCAAATATTGCATTAAGGAAGCTCATGAACTAACACATCAAGCATGGTCGGGTCGTTTCCACTCAGCCTGCAAGGGATGCTGTGCTGGGGCTTACGGCAGGGGAATGCCCCAGCAAAGTGAGTGGCAGGGATGGAGAAGGGACGTGGTCTTCCAGCAAAAGACCAGGGTGAAGTGTAGGGCTGCTGGCAGACCCACAACTGCTCCTGTCCCAGTGCTGCTAAACTCTGGAGAATTGAGGAAGAAATCTCATCAGTGCAGCTGCCTGGGCACTGCTGAGTATTTTGGCTGTTGTCTGGCTCTGGGGAGACCTTAGAGCCCCTTCCAGTCCCTAAAGGGGCTACAGGAAGGATGGGGACAGAGTTTTTAGCAGGGAGTGGACCAATAGGACAAGGGGTAATGGTTTTAAACAAAAAAAAAGGGAAGATTCAGACTAGATATAAGGAAGAAATTTTTTATGCTGAGGGTGGTGAGACACTGGCCCAGGTTGCCCAGAGAGGTGGGAGATGCCCCATCCCTAGAAGTGTTGAAGGTCAGGCTGGATGAGGCTTTGAGCACCCTCATCTAGTTGAAGATGTCCCTGCTTTTCGCAGGGAAGGTTGGACTAGATGGGCTTTAAAAGTCCCTTCCAACCTAAACCATTCTGTGATTCTGTAGCTCTAAGCTGAGACCCTTCTGCCGAATCCCCGTGTGGCTGAACCAGCCTGCAGGGCTGGACACCGGAGAGGCAGGGACCGGGGTGCTACAGCAATAAACCGCGTTTCATATCGTTGTCAGTTTGAAACACCACCTAAAAAAAGCGCTTATTACAGGAGAGGGAAAAACCCAGAATCCTTAAGTGACCATTTTAAAGCTTTCAGCTATTTAATTGTGGCTTTCCACATGCTGATAGAGAAGACAGCGCCCTCACCGCAAGAAACCTCTCCTTCCCAAAGTGCTGTCTGCATCCCTTACATCTAGGGAGATGCTAAGCATATTGGAGAGAGACCTTCTGAATGCCCCAAAGCAAAGGAGGACGTCCAGCCTTGCAGGTGAGATGGTGGCTGTCACCCAAGGTGACAGTAAGGCAGGCGTCACAGTCCTCCACAGAGGGAGCGGGTGGGTAGAGGAGCTCCTCAACCCCACTGAGAAGATGCTTCGTTCCTCCTCTCCGAAGGATGGCTCGCAGGCATCAGTGGCTGCTCAAAAAGTTCTAGCTGCACTGCATTTCCAGACAAAACCAGTGATAAACCTCCAGCCACGGTGCTCTGCAGCATCTCCAGATGTCCAAGGCTTGGACTGGGCTCTGCACCATCCACCGTTCCCAACAAAACCTGGCAGGGCCTCCATGGAGGAAGAGCTACCAACTCTCCTGGAAAACACCGAGAACTTTGCATCTAACCCCCCTGATCACCACCAGCTTCACACCTCTGTGCACTGGAGATAAAAGGTAATGTTTCCAGATACGCCCCGAAGATGGTGGATCCCAGCCCTGCTTCCAAAAACAATGCCTGCTCTTCGGGGCCCCAATCCCATTTCCTCCCAGTAAGTCCCCAGGTCACTTCTGGACTTGTCTCAAGCCCCCCAGCTCACTTTTGGACATGAAGCATCAGCTCCCCACCTGCTTTAGGAACTCCTGAAACGCAAACTCCAAATCTACGATGGAGCTACACGAAATAAAAGGGGCTCCCTTCAATAAAGCGCATTTTTTGCTCTCACAGCCTGGCTGTTCTTCCCTCCTCTCCAGCCGTCAGGTCTTTAAAATCCCACAGGACTAGAGAAAAAAAAAATGAAAAAAAAAGGCAGGCAGGAAATAAAAAAGCAGGTAGGGGAAAGAAAAAAAAGGAAAAAAAAAAAAGAGTTTTCTATGGCCCAGATGAATCCTATCCCTTCTGCTAACCACGGCAAAGCAACGTTTTCTAGCGGGATGGGGGGGAACGTGCTGTGAAGGGTGGCCGTGGGTGGCCGTCCCCAGCGCTTCCCATGGGTACTTACTGGTGCTTGTGCTAGTGCCAATGGTGTTGATGGTGGTGGGGACGGAGGAGGAGGAGTAGAGGGGCAGATGGCCGTTCTCGCAGGCCAGGTTTTTGTCCTGCCAGCTGGAAGCGCTGACGCTTATGCCCGAGTCTCGAGAGTTTTGCCATCCATTGAGTTTGTCGTCGGAGTTTTGTCTTTGGTGATAGTAGTGCGTCTGCCCGTAGTCCACCGAATCCGACCGACCTCTGCCCTGGCTGCCGAAGCCACCCGACGTGCGGTCCTCCAGGTGGTTGAGCCACATGGCCAGGGCGCTCCTGTCCTCTAAGGAGGTGGCAGGGTGTATCAAGGCGTAGGACAGCAGCTGCCTGCTCTCCTCGATGTGTTGGTTGTGTTCGATCGAGTGGGCCAGGATTTTCGGCAAGAGTTTCATGTATTCGACTTTTGCCTCGATGTTTCCGGGCTTCAGTAAAGGCAGGTGGGTTAACAAGAGGGAGATCACTTTATCCTTGGATTCCTGTTGCCATTGGTTAATGATTCCTGTTGAAGGAATAGGGTGGGGGGAAAAAACACAAAGGAAGAGAATTGAGAAATGGGCAAACAGAGCTAATAAAGAAATAAACAGACCCTGGGAGGGTAAATATGACATGCCAGAGGAATGCCCGCATGTGTGAGCATCTCCAGGAACACCGCTCTCTGAAAACCCCAGTCACAGCCAGCTGTGCCAAACTGGACACGGAGAGTTACCAGACACCCCCGATAATCACTCAAAAGGCCAAATTACACCCACCTCCACGGCCACGTATCTCCACTGTTGTTGTCCTAATGTGAATCAAAGTCACGGTTTGGCCCAAATTTTCTGTGTCGTTGCAGATTACACGAAATACTACACAGAAGCCCTTCGCGGATAAACCCAACCCTTTAAAAGCACTGGTTGGAAAATGGAAAAGGTCAAGATTCAAATGAACTAACACAGGCAAGAGCCACGGAGGGCGAAGGGAAGAAGCATCCCAGCAGGAGGACAGTAACCAAACCAGGGTCCTGTCCACCCACCAGCCCGGCGCGATAACCTGCCCCAAAGGGATGGAGGGAAGGGCTCAGCCGAAGCAGCCCCAGAGCCATTGCTCCTCTGCTAGCTCGCGGCAGATAGGAGAGCTTTTAGAAGACCAGGAAAAAGGCCAACACAGGGTTTAGCTTTAAAAATATGCAAAAGGAAAAGGCAGGGAATTACGGACCGGTCACTTAACTCCAACTCCTGGAAAACTGATGAAACAAATAACGAAACAACCTATTTGGAAGCACTTAGAAGATAACAAGATGATAAGTGACTGCCGACACCGATTTGTCAAGAACAATTTAATTTCCTTCTGCGACAGAGTAACTGGCCTGTGAATAGCTGGAGCAGCAGTCAGAGCCGTAGATCTTGATATTCATTAGGTGCTGCCGCAGACAGCTTCCTCAGCAGCACCACCAGGGAAACACGCTCAGGCGAAACTACTCTAATGTGGGCACACAACTCATCAGAGAACCATATGGAGGGAGTCGTTACTGGTGATTCACCGCCAGACTGGGAGGATGGGCTGAGCGAGGAGGACTTGTCCCGGCCGTGACACTGCCAAGCACGTCACGGGCAATAGGGGTGATGTGATCAACCTATTCAATATGCAGGTATCGCGACAGGAGAAGTGAAAATGCTCCAGAAAACTGGATTAGGAGTCAACCTGGTCCGGTGGGAGGTGTCCCTGCCCAAGGCAGGGGGGTTGGAACGGGATGATCTCAAGCGGATGGCCTCAAGTTATGCCAGGGGAGGTTCAGGCTGGATATTAGGAAAATTTTTTTCACCAAAAGGGTTATCAGACATTGGAATGGGCTGCCCAGGGAGGTGGTTGAGGCACCATCCCTGGTGGTGTTCAAGAGACGGGTTGATGTAGTGTTGGGAGATATGGTTTAGTGGTGGCGTTGCTTTTTGTTTGTTGTGTGGGTATCTATTTTTGTCAAAGTTAGGTTGATGGGTGGACAAGATGATCTTTAAGGTCCCTTCCAACCTAGAAGATTCTGTGATTCTGTGATCTTTAAGATCCCTTCCAACTCTTAACCACTCTATGATTCAAACAATGCTGAGACCTGGAGAAGGGTCAGAAAAACACAGCTGCATTAAGGAGGTGCAAACATCTGGATGCAGGTGGGAACAAAGCGCTGTGCAGCACCAGGAGGGGAAGAGCATGGGGGTATCGGAAAGCATCACACATTGAATATCACTCAAAACGCCACGTTGCACAGAAAACTGCACTAGCCAGCCTGTCATCTGCCTGAGAGGTGGAATACGGACATGCATAAGCTGTTCTCCGTGTCTCCCAGGGGTTGTAATAATAGGTTTTGTCATGGTTTCAGACAAAATCACCGCAAACGGACCAACAGATGGCCCTTCCCCCCCTCCAAAAGAGGAGAGGAAGAGATAAGGAGATTCAAAAGTTTAGAATGAACTAAACTACTTTAATGAGGAATTAATATTAAAAAAAAAAAAGAGAAGAAAATAATGAAATAGATACAAAATACACAAAACCGTATCAAGCTCCCAGGATGACAGTCCCATCACCAGCAGGCACTGGGGAAGTCCCAGACGGGACCCAGCGACGGATGGGAACTGGGTTCCAGCTCTGGAGTCAGGAACACACGGATCGGGATCAAAGGCAGATGAACAGACAGGGTCATCTTCGGACGTTGGCCATCGCAGGAAGAGCGTTGACCCTTTGATCCCTCAGCTTTTATACTGAGCATGGGGCAGATGGGATGGAATACCCCTGTTGGCCAGGTTTGGGTCACCTCTCCTGTCCGTTCCTCCCCGCAGATGTGACCCCTCTACGGTTTTTCCACTTCCGACCCTCTAAGGGGCAAATAACGAAAATTGGCTGACCTTGGTTGTTATAGCAATGAGTATAAGCCAGGGCCTCTCTGCACACCATTCCTTGGCATTTAGCACAAACATTGGTCTGATCATTCTGAGAACGAGCAGTTTTCTCCGCAATATCCTGTTAATTTCAGAGAGTTAGAGGAGGCCTAGCTAAAATGCAAAATTACAGAACACAAAATTGGTCCGGTTTTACTTCAAACCGGGACAGGTTTGAATTGCAGCAGAGGCGAATGAGGTCAGACATGAAGAAACTACGTCCTACAGGTAGGGACAGTGATGCGCAGGGAGAGATTGCCTACAGACACTGTAAAATCTCCATCCCCAGAGATTCTTCTGAACAGCTCATACAAATACCAGTCAAGGATCACTCAGGATCCATCTAGACAACCTGACTGACGCTTCCCAGCCCATCAGTTTCTCCTCCAGCATTTACCAAACCCCTCTATGAAGCCTTCAAACTTTCAGTCCCTGCAGCAGGTTGTGCCCACGGGTGCCACAACTGCAAAAAAAAGTAAAAAAAGTACTTTCTTCTCTTTGCTTTCAACCTGCTGCCCAAGATTTCACCAACTGAAATGCCCTGAGTTCTCATGTTATTAAAAAAGCCCAAAACTTTAAAAAAAACCCAAAACCTTCTCTGTCTGCGGTTTCCTATCCATACCAGAGAGGAAGCTGCTCTAAATCATTGATTATCCCTATATCCTTCATGTATTTTGAGTAATCAAACCCACACCAGTGAAATGAAGATCTGAATGTCCATCCGTAGGATCACCCAAACAGGTTTGGTCTCGGAAGACCCACACTGCCGTCCAGCCTTTAACCCAACCCTTCCACCACCCTGTGACCCAGAAGGTGGCTCTTACAGTACTGCTTCTTCCCAATTTGGACCAAACCTTCCACGTCGGTTCCTCGACACAACTGTGGTGGTGAGCAGCACTCACCCCTCCAGCTTCGCCCTCCCAGTTTGAAAATGTGCAACCGTTTTAATAGGAAGCCACTAGATGGCTTGCTGGAAACGCCAACGGCTCTCACTGGAACCTTCTGCAGCTGTATTTACTTCTCCACAGACCCATCCCTCCTCCAGAGCTGCTTCCCGACCCGACCACCGCTCCGAGAGGCAGAAGGGACACGGTGTGGGACAGCTTTGGTAGAGAAGGAACCACTTCATCCGCAGCAGAAGGGATTTCCAACACTCCGGGTGTCCTCCCGTTCCCGCAGAGATGCTGTCAGGTTGTTTGGGTGCTAAAGAACGGGATTTGGAAAAGCAGCGCTCGACCGAAGCGAAGTTGGAAGAAATACGTGAGCGTAGCAGAATGCAAGGCCTACTCCACAGCAGGTATGTGGCACACACCTTCTGATGCAGTGCACACCAACTTTTATCTTGGGCCAGAATTCACCACCCTGAGCCCTTCCAGCTTGCCAACGTTTTCTGCCAAAAGCAGAGCGGGACTGAAGCCACTCTTTGGGGGTTCCAAACGCAACACCTCCACCCCGAGCCAGGCTCTGCCCACTGCGTGTAGGGTAATTCAGGGCAGCAGCAACCTCAAAACACTTTGGAGCAGCTCTGCTGCTTTGCACAGAAGAATTAGACATGGGGACTGGCTGAGAAAGCAGGAGGGAAGCCTTGAAGGCTCTTTGCTTTTAGGGGGGACATTGCATCTAAATCCTCCTGTGGATGAAACCACTGGGATGTCCATACGGCACCTGCCTTTCACTACGTACCCCGCCGGGTGGGAGGAACCTGGCACAGGGACAAAGCTGCAGGCAGGGAGAAATAAGCCCCAAATCCTTCATTTTTCTCTGCAGTGGGTGGGTTCCCATCCCCGCTTTCCCCATCCTCCCTTGCCAGTGGGAATCAGGGATAACGCCGTCTCTGTGAGAGGAGCCTGTACAGCTTTGCCTTCCCCTGAAACACGTGGTCTTGGCCACAGATCCATCTCGTTACTATTTCTCATTGCTATCACTATTTTTTCTCTAAGTCCAGAGAGTTTAGAAGTCAAAGCGAGTTCAGATCATTCATTTGTAAAGGTGATGGAGGCAGATTGTGCGACTGCGAATGGCACCAGCTGAGGCTCAACACAAATCACTGTCCACCACCTCTCCTGCCACTGCCTCCCAGCCTCGACGTGGGGACCACCAGCTCCAGGATGCCAGACATGGACACAGCACGATGCCATTTAGCACCTACTGTGGATGGGCACCTCAAGAGGATGGGGCCGGTCTTTTTTCAGTGGTGCCCAGTGACAGGACAAGAGGAAGTGGGTACAAACTTGAACAGAAGAAGTTCCATCTAAACATGAGGAGGAATTTCTTTACTGTAAGAGTGGTAGAGCACTGGAACAGGCTGCTCAGAGAGGTGGTGGAGTCTCCTTCTCTGGAAACATTCAAAACCCACCTGGACAAGTTCCTGTGCAACCTGCTCTAGGCAGGGATGTTGGACTAGATGATCTCCGGAGGTCCCTTCCAACCCCGTATCATTCTGTGATTCCGTGGACAAACTGCTCGGCCAGGTTGCCTGATTTTGAAACGCTGCTGGTTGCACCCAACACCTACTGCACCTGGGGGACACCTTCCAGACCTCTCCCTGGCACCCAGTGAAGCCTGAGCGTTTGCCCACGGGAGCATCTCCCCATTTTCCGTAGGCAGACATCATTCTGCTGCGGGCAAAGCTTTCTGTCATGCTTCATCTGATTTGTCTGTCCCCTCTCTCCCCTGCTTCTTGGCCGGCTGCCTGGGAGGCAAAAACCCCCTCTTCTTTTCTCCCCTCCTCCCGCAGAGGGATTTCACCCCTTCCCTCATCACCCCTCTGTTTTATCGTCACCGTTGGGGCGATTTGGCAGCGCTTTTGACCCAGCACAGCCAAATCCCAGTCCAGCACCACCCCGTGGGGAGAGGAATTTTGGAGCAGCTCAGATAAACTGAGAAACCCAAAGAATCATTAAAAAAAGTGCACGTAATGTAGGGCTAAAAGAAGTCGGTTCCCTTTGTACACAGGATTTACGTAGCAAAAGACACACAGAAAGAGCAGAGCCTGGGGCAAACTGGGTGCAGGGGAGGAGGAGGAGGACGGGGGAGGCAGGTGGCCGTGGCTGTGCTCTTCTTCCTCACATGGGGGGATCCTGAGCGTGAAGGTCACCACTGGAGAAATACAGGATGGTGCCACAGCTGCTTCTTGGGAAACTTGCCTCAGACCTCCAAGAGATTTGGGGGATTGAAATCACAACCCCCAAAGAGATGGAGCATTGATCTGAATGGAGCATCGATGCCCTTCCCTGCCACGGCCCGGGCAGGAGCCTCTTTCCTTCTCAGCCAGCAGCAGGATGTGTACAATTAAACAGAAATGGAAAATAATTAGATCCGAAAGAGGTTTGGCTCTCTCCGAGATGGGGCAGAAGGTCAGGCTTAATCCTGTCTGCCAGAAAGCAGAGGGATCTGGAGAGGGCGGTGTGGGAGGAGGAAAGCAGAGCTGCCTTCTGGGCAGGGGCAGAGGGACCAGTGACCCCCCTCCGAAGCCCCTCTCCACCCTCTCCTGCGGTGGTGTATGGGGTCACAGCCACTAATGACATTACAGCCTCATTAGTTCCCCTGGGTGCTGCTTCAAGGGTGCCTGGTGCTCTCCATCACAAGGCTTTTGCTGTTCTAAGGGATGGCAAGACTATGCAGCAGGCAAAGCTAAGCACAGAGAAAGTCAGAAACTCCACCTCGCTGCTCCGGAACTCCCCAAATTCCCTGTCCTGCCCCTTGCTGTCAATGCACCAACATCTCCTTTTGGAGATGAGATGAAGCAACAACTGACCATGAGCACTCTTAAGGAGCCAGCTCCCACCCCAGCCCTGTGACCCCCGTACTGGGAAGGGATGGGATCTGCCAGTGCCCTCAAAGCAGAAAACCCCAATTTTCATTATGAGACTCCTCTTCTTGGGTGAGAAGCTGAACGAGGGTGGGACGTCAAACTACTTTCTAACTTAGGATCATTCAACCAGTACGATTTTGCTGTAGACAGCACAGCTGATGGACGTGCAGAGTCCCTGCCTATCAATACAGCACCAAATATAGCCAGGTCCTGCTTCCACGGTTGAAACCTGGGCTATGAATAGGTCCAGCGCTGTCCCCGAAACCGGGGCTTTCTGGCTTGAGAAAGAAGTGACGTTTGTCAATTTAATAAGTGCCCACTGGCTTTTTCTGATACAAGTCTGCTTAATCGCTTCTGCATCCCTGCAAACTGTTAATTGCCTTCATGCCCAGTGGAGATGGACCCAGTTCTAACGCTGCACTGCCTGAAGGACCTTCTTGCTTTAACTTTGAACCTGCCTCTTGATAGCTGGCAGGGTTATCTCAACCACCAGCAAGGCACATGGAGCTCCTGAAGCTGTTAATGATGGGCTGGGAACAGTTACAGTTGTCCGAAGGTAAAGCCAGCCTGGATGGACAAAGGCAGGGATACATCCACTCCCTGTGGACACCTGCAGAAACCCATGCAGGTGGCATGCTAGTGTCTGCATTTAGAGACCCTGAAGGACCTAACTCCTTGGGTTTGTCTTTTATTTTTGATTTTTTTGCAAATAGAACTCTGGTCTCCACCTTGAAAACACAGGCCCTGCCCATAGGGACAGCCCAGAGCAGCCTGAACAGGCACATGAACACGTGCGTCTCACCAGGTGAGATGCCTCCAAAGAACCACGGCTAAGTGTGGTACCTCTCAAGTGCTTAAAACAGACCCCAAAACAACCAACCCCAACCAAGATAAACTTTTCATTTTGAAAGCAGAAATTGGATTATCCTCCTCTTGCCATGTATAACTTAACACATTTCACAAATGAGGATGACAAATATGTTGACTGGGGCTTTGATGAAGTGGGGAAGATGAACGAGGTGTGATTTATGAGCTAAACAACAGGTTATCATGAGTAAACAGGACAACAATTAGAGACTGGAAGTGCTTTAAAAACTGCCCGAGGACTTTCCGAGTGACAAAGAGTATGTTCAAATACTAGGCTTGATGTCATCACTCCTCAATGGTAAGTCAGTGCATTTAAGGGCGCCAGTTGTCAGTAAATTGCTCTTAAACTACTGTTTTATTATACCCTCGTTTTCAGTTTAACAACATTTTCCATAAAAAGTTCTCAGAAGTCCATTCAAATAATCTGTCCAAGCCATAAATGACTAAGAGTTACATGGACGCATCGCAAGGGCACCTACCAAACAGAGCACCTTCACAGCAGGGCTGAATGGACTGGCACTCTCAGATGTCCACGGGGAGAAAAAACAAGAGTTTGTACCAAAAAATTTAGATTGGGATCCCTCATCTTGCAAAGTGACGTGATGCAGCATTAGGGACTAGATGGACGAACTGAGTGCTCCTGGCCAGCAACCAAGTCCTCCTAAGGATGGACCAACCCCAACCCTACATCTACTGGCTATTTGTTCCAATTTCTCCCAAACACTTCAGCTTGTCTTCATTTCCAGTTGAATGTATTTGGTTTAAGCTTGAATTTATGTGGCTTCTGGATAAATTTTGGTCTGAATTAAAGAGCTCCCTGATGTCCTGTGTTTTCTCAAGTGAAGATACTCGGGACTCTGCACTCAAGTCACCTTCTACTCTTGTTTCTGGCAAGTTTAGAAGCTAAATGTCCTGTCTCTAACAGGTTGTGGCTCTATGCTCACTAATCCTGAGCCCATGGTAACACTTCTGCTGGCCCTATGGTTTCCAGTATCCGTGTGAATCGGGTCCTATTTGGCTTGGTGAAAAGCATGAGTGGGGTGGAGAGACCATACCCCACCTCACACAGGGTGGTTTGCAGCAAAGTTAAAGCAGAGGAACAAAAAATGAAGAGATTTCGACCTCAAGTCTGAATTTGCACTAAGCTTATTGACCAAGGGCAGGTTGCTACCAGTCCCAGCCTTCCTGCAACTGGGTTTACTGGTCTGTGAGATGGTCCAGCTCCCCCACCACCCACCACCCAAACCTCCTCTCCGATGCTGCGGACGCAAACCTCTACCCTGGCTCCTGCCACAGCAGCTTCACTGAAGGTGAACCGCAGTGTGTTTCCAGATGAAGGGATTTCAATTATTATTTGCAGTAATTAGCACCTGCAGGCCGACCCACTCACAATACGTTGTTTGGGCGAATTTACATCATTCTCTTCCTACATCAGCCTCACTCAAAAGACCAACATTAAAGAAAACAAAGTGAGAACCTTGTTGGAAACCCTCTCTGTACCCCATCCAGAGCACATCAATACCCTCGCTGTTAAACCTGGCAGCCTTCTCCCTCCACAAGGGGCCCAATAATAGGAATTTCAGCGGGTGCCTTTTCGTTATTGCAACCGACGCTAATTAATAGAAAGAAATCTCGACGATAAAAGGTTATTGCACACCTGCCAATTGCACAGGATGGAGATGCAAGCTGGTATCGAAACGCGGGTGAACCCGAACCCTGCTCCTCGTCTCACCCAAATCGATGCAAACCCGTGGCTGACACGGCCGAGGAGACGCCGGTGATGTCTCTGAGCGTGTCTACGGGCCCGGGAGGCTGCAGCGCGGTGTGTAAACCTCATCAGCCTCCCCCTGCTCCCTTCTAACGGGCTTGAATTTATGCCGGCGCTAGAGCTGACCTCAGCGTGGAGCGGGAGGACCTAATCCTATACGTCTGGAGGCAACGGGAGCCGTGCCAAACAGCATCGAGCGCCTGCTGGACCCGGCACCCGCGGCTTCCTGGCACCTCCCGCCGTCTCCGCATCCCGGGGACCGCTTCCTCCCAGCTCCCTGGAACCATTCATCCCGGTGGATAAGGCAGGGTTTCATAGAGGAAAAAATCCAAGAAAACCTCTCATCTGGCTTTTTCGCTTTCGCTCCCTCCCGCGCGGGTCAGCCCGACCTGAGGAGAAATTTCGGGGGGTAGTGGCCAAGTTCTTTCCTTGTAACAAGCCTTGGCTAGAGCAGGGAAAAGCCAGTCTGCAAACCAGCCTGGGACACCAGGAGGGCTTGGGGACTGCTATTCATGGCAACTGGGGCTCTGTGCCTTCCCTCCCAGAGCAACCACCCCAACAGATATGAACCTCTGGGTCCGAGGTGGCTGCACGGCTCAGACCTACCCCAGCATCTTCGGTCTATAAAGGGATATAAAAAGGCAATCACTCAATTCCCTCTTTCCCTCGTCAGCTTCTGCGTAGATTAAAGTGCAGATGACCTCTTTGAAGGACAGAAGGACCTTTTGTTCATCAACACCCATAGGGAGGGGACAGCCAGCCAGCAACCTGAGCCTCGTATCATGTCAGGCATGTGCACAACCCTCCCTTCCCCACCATCCACAACCCACCTTGCACCCCAGCTCCCCGAGGGTGCCAAGGAGCACCGGCAGCTCGATGGAAAATTTGCCGGTGATGGGCTGCAACCTATCGGTTCACATGGCGCTGGCTCTCCTCCGTGTTTCCAGCAGCTACATCACATTCTAAGAGGCTAAAAATACATTAAGTACTTTCCTGATGTTTCTTTTCCACCCGAGCGGCTGCTGCAGAGAAGGTCTGGGCAGGAGGGGAGGTGAACAGACCAGTGTGGGTGAAGGGAAGGGATGCCATCCCCGCTGCAGACAATACAGCTTCCTTGGAAAAACAAGGGCAAGAGCCACACAGCCTTCAAAAGCAAAGCACTTCTGGTTATACTGCAGGATTCAGCACTGACAGGAGCACAGAGGACTTCAGGAAGGAGCACCTATCTCCATCTTTAATGACGGAGATCAAGAAGCTCTGTGTAAATTAACTACGCAATATCCCTTTGACTTGTTAAATGTTACCGGTGCAAATTTCACCACTGCAACCAGTGCTGTCCCCAGCCTGAGCATCCCCCACCTCGGACTGCCTTTCTTGATCTCACAGCAGGGACAGCGTTAGCAAGAGCTGGGAATTCGGGCACTGAAGCCAGCCTCTCAGACAACCCTCCGTTCAGACCTTCTCATCCCACCACCCCAAAGAGGCTGATGAAACCACCCCAGCAGACCCAGCAGGAGGACAGGGGGCTCAGCGCTCTCCATCCAACTTGTAAACTCAGAAGGGAGCAGAACACCCATTATTTTGGTCAGAAGCAGAACAAACTGGGAGATCCCTCAACAAAACACCCCTTAATTCACGCCAAGAGCCACAAGGACAGACGAGCTCCGCTCTACCATGCTGCAGAGCGAGGAGAAAGAAAAAAGACGTTCACATTTTTGCCACTCTTTTCCCCCTCTACCTCGCCAGCCTGCCAGAGCTCCAGTTATTAGGAGGCTGTTTGTACAAACCCAGAAGCAATATATTTTTAGCACCGGAGAATTGCATGGCACGATCATTAAGCGTGCCTCTGCAGACAGCAACAAGAGCAGGGATTTTTTTCTCCTCCTCTAAATTGGCTGCAGCCACTACGTTTTTTCAGCCCAAAGCAGACTTTCAGGAAATTCAGAAGGAGCGGGAGTCTTTTTCCATGACACACTTAATACCAAGCTGAAGTACACTCCATTTTCATGCCGTGCATCCGATGGGAGGTTTTATGGATTTGTTTTCTAGGCTGTATCTGTTGCACACTTCTGCTACGGAGCGTAATACCATGTATTATCACAACACTCCCTAGCAACGTGACTTTTAATTTAGTGCAGAGCTTTGCAACGTTGAGAGCATCTCACTGACTCAGAGCAAAGAGGACACGCTGGGAAACCTTATCGAAAGCCCCACAGGTGCCAAGGGAACCTATACCACACATACGAGGGCGTTTGAGCTCCTCAACGCGCCGCGGCTGCCACTGGTGTGAAGAACATCTTGGGAAAGATGAATTCTCCTCTATTTCATGGAGTGATCATAGAACCACAGAACGGTTAGTTGGAAGGAATCTTAAAGATCATCCAGTTCCAACCCCCTGCCCTGGGCAGGGACACCTCCCACCAGACCAGGTTGCTCAAAGCCCCATCCAGCCTGGTCTTGTAGTGATGACTACATTGATGACAGCGGTGCCAACGGGTACGAAACAAGAGTGAAAATCCCAGAAGTTCTCTCTGAGTGGTCAGTGCTTGGACACAAAAACGTGGGAAATGGTTCAGTGTCAGATATAAGAGCTCAGAGCCAGATGGGGCATCAACAACGATGAGGTACCACCTCCTCGCTTCTCACCCAAAGGCCAGAAGGAGGATAGACGCTTGGTGGACAAACCAACCAACCAACCAACCTCCTACAAAATCTGTCCTGAAGAGCAAAGCCAGCCTGACACCAGGCAAGGACTCACAGAGCCAGTTTCTCTTTACTCACCGGAGCACACAAGCTCTTGGGCATCAGGGGCATCATGCTCCCAAACCTCAGAGGTGGAAGACGGTCTTTTGAAAGTGCAGGAAAACAGGGCCTGACAACAGAGAGCGTGCAAAACTGCAGAAGCACCATCAACAGCGCGGACACCATGAGGTGAGGTGTTTCTCCACCTCTGCCCACTGGTGCGGGAGAGCAGCAGAAGGCAGGAGCACCATCCATACAGGTGGAAGAAAGCTATCACAGCAGAAATGACACCAAAATGCTGTCCTTTTTGGACAGCCGAGCAGAGGGGAATCCATCAGCCCTTGTGCATGCAATGAGGAGACAGAAATATCAGAGCAGCCGTGCCAGGTCTGATGGACAAAGATATCCCAATGAGGTCCTGGGTCAAGTGGCTTTTGTTGGCTGCCATGCAAAGTTATCTGAGCTTAGCCAGCCTGCAGAGGCAGCCCGCCCCACGGCAACGGGACGGGTCAGCCAGGATTAAAAGGTCTAATTAAACAGGGGGCTGCAGATAGCTTCCAGAAGTCCCATCACTTCTTGGAGCTCGTGAGCTCAGCAACGGCAAAATGCTGCTGGTTTTGCTGCTGCTGGGACACGGGTGTCCGGGTGGGAAACGAGTTCACTGTCTGCTTTCACTTATGCTGGGGTTATATTGCTCATATGCTGCCTTGCGCCCTCAAATCCAGATTTTCAGTGGAATTTCCTAGGACGCAGGAAGCCAAAGAAATGAAATATGTGATTTCTGTATCTCTTCT
The DNA here is from genome assembly GCA_003697955.1 of Calidris pygmaea. Lineage (NCBI taxonomy): Eukaryota > Metazoa > Chordata > Aves > Charadriiformes > Scolopacidae > Calidris > Calidris pygmaea. The sequence continues at coordinate 53,059 of QJSC01029035.1, read as the reverse complement.
TTGAGCCTAATCCATAAAAAAGCCCAAATCTTCCTTGCTTTCAGCGAGGAGACTACAGGCACAACCACAGGCAGGGAGGAAATACTCCTCTGACTTCTTAATTTCAATTGCAAAAAGCCTTTTAGCAAAAGCTCAATTGAAATGCAGATAAGTTTCTTCAAAGGCTCGAAAAGAAATAAAACTATCTGAATGTCATAACTATGTTGCCTAACATGGATAAAGGATTTAGAAGGGGGGAAAAATAATACTAAAAATAAGTTATGAAGGGTATGTAAGGTATTGATATACAGCACATGGTTTAAACTGTTAATCATTGAACAGATTCCAGTGTAAAAATAAAGAGACTGAAGCTGCACATAATGGAGGAGTTGCTCTATTTATAAACTTCTCTGTGCAAAGGGCAGGCGAGGGCCGGGATGAGCAGGCGGCGGAGGCAGAGGGCCGCTGCTACGGAGCCTATATTTTGAGGGAAAATAAACAGATTTTTTTTAAAACAAGAAAAAAAATTATTCTTTTTTTTTTCCTAAGCGTCGTCAACACAACCAAACGGAGTTGTCCGGGAGCCCGTGTGCCCCTGCCATGTGAGCAGCATTTGCAGCTCCTGCATGTGACAGCTCTCCCAATTTAGCCAGTAACTGACTCCCTCTGACCTGTAATAACACCGCTCCCAAATTAGAGCCCTCAATTTGACTTGGCTCCGGTCCTCCCCTCCCAGCAACATAAAGCATCCTTTCCCCCCCGCCCCCCACCTCAATCCCAGCTCCCTGAACATTCATAATCCCGTCCTTTCTCACTGCCAACTCAAACACATATTTAGCCTTTTCCTACTTTTTTTTTTGGGGGGGGGGGATGGAGACTTCGGGGGGGAAGCTGTGGAGGGATTGAGGGGGTGGAGGCAGCGAGGGGCAGGGAAAAAGCCCGGTGGAAAAACACCAAGAGACAAAAACAACAACAAAATCAGACAAAAATTCCAAGTTGGTGACATTCAGCTGGAAAAGCTCAATGACTCACATGCAAGTAAAATCTGCCTAAATTCACTGCTGCATGACGCAGGCCACTGGCTTCGGCATAAAAAGGCCAGGATGAAATCATCCACAATTAAATCGGAGCTTGGAAAGGCTTGCAAAAAGCAGCCGCATCAGCGCGGTTCCCCCCCCCACCCCCCTGCTTAATAGGAAACACAAAGGAAGGAAGTTCAGCGGAGTGAGAACATCCCCCTTTTCCCCTCCTTTCCACCCGACACCTCGTGCCATCAGTCATCGTCCCCAACCCTCGGCGCGGCTCCTCCGGCATCACACACGTCGGCGCTCGGCTCCGGCAAGCTGCTCGCTAGCGGGCGGCTGCCAGCTTTTAATGGGCTTTCCTGGAATACTAGGCTCAAAAGTTAAAATAAAAATAAATGCGGCTACGTAGGAAGGCAAATTCCCTCCCTCCCTCCCTCTCCCCCAGCCCCTACCCCCAGGCAGCCACTTCTTCCAGAGATTTCTGCCCTGCCCTTTGCGGAATGGTATGATATATTGTATAATTAACATTTACAAAACCTGGACCAAATCCAGCCCCTCCCCAAATCCCCCCCCAGACGCAAGGAAGGGGAGAGGGATTTAAATCTTGAGTTCTTGGGTTTTTCTCTTGTGTTTAAACCTTAGCAGTTTTCAAACGCTGTCTGAAGCCACAGCATAGAAACGCACTTGCAGTGACCCACGGGTCGAGGCAGGGAATGGGGTGCAAAGGGACCCCAGGCAATGGGGTGCAAGGGGTTCCCAGGAAATGGGGTGCAAGGGGATCCCAGGAAATGGGGTGCAAGGGGTTCCCAGGAAATGGGGTACAAGGGGATCCCAGGAAATGGGATGCAAGAGGTTCCCAGGCAATGGGGTGCAAGGGGATCCCAGGAAATGGGGTACAAGGAGATCCCAGGCAATGGGATGCAAGGGGATCCTAGGAAATGGGGTGCAAGGGGATCCCAGGATATGGGGTACAAGGGGTTCCCAGGCAATGGGGTACAAGGGGATCCCAGGAAATGGGGTGCAAGGGGTTCCCAGGAAGTGGGGTACAAGGGGATCCCAGGAAATGGGGTGCAAGGGATGCACCAGCACCTCTACCAGGCTCCATGTCCTTACCCCTCCAACATTCCTGGGGTTTGCACCACGAACCAGGTCACCGGCCTCCTCCAGGCTAAAAATAACCCCAGGAGTGGGGGAATAAACTAAAAAAGGTCATTTTAACCTAGATCGGGCTGCTGATAGGATTCACAGCACGGCTCCGAGAAAGGCTTTTGCTGCTGAGAAGGGAAAACGGTCCTTTAAGCAAGCGTTGGCCCCTCTGCACCCCAAAACACCCCCCCCCAGGGAACAGCCAGGCGAGCATCCATCCGGGATGCAGGAGGACAGAGTCCCAAGCATCCGCAGCCAGCGGCTCATTGCACCTAATTTCAGCTGGGATAAGGCAAAGAGCCCACAGAAATGAGGTGACCGGCTGCATGTTTATTAAGAAATGGGGTGCTTGAGCCTTTAGGGGCTTTCCCCCCACTGGGGGTGGAGCGGATTAAGCGAAAGGTCCCAGCCTGAGCCGAGGGCTCCTGGGTGCCCGCTGGCCCCGGCTGCAGAAGCTGGGTGTTAACAGGTCCATAAAAGGGAACTGGGAGACGCGAGCCTCCTGCCAGCGAGCCTACATTTGCTCCAGAGGAATCTGCACCTCCCCGGGGAGGGGGAGGGGAAAAAAAAAAAAAAAGAAAAAAAGAAGAAGGAAAAAAAAAAAAAAAAGAAATTAAATATATAGAGGTCTGCAAGCGGGGAAAGGTTGAAACCGCCTGCAGAAGGACATCCGACAGAGCCCGGGCCATCTGGTCACCCACCCCGCGCGGTGCCACTGCCCTCCCCGAGCCACCAGATGCTAATTCCTTTCATCCTGCCTGGCCCTCGCTGGTGTAATTTTAGGTCTGTGAATAGGACCATCTGCCTTTGAGATGCTCGTTTATTTTTGGCCAAGCCCTCCCTTTCACCACTCCCTTCTTAAAGGAAGTCCAAATCGGGCACGGTTGGAAATGGTGTTTCTTGTCCGGTCCTCTAATCACTGAGCATTAACGAGCCATCTACAGCGGGCTCTGTAACACCGCTTCATCAAATTGGGGGTGTGTGTGTGTGTGTGTGTGTGTGTGTGTCATTATCTTCAAAGCGTTTTGCAAACACTTTTTCGGTCCTCCCCGTGCTACCACCCCAAAGTAGTAATTATTCACTTCTCTCTGAATGCGGTGGGCTTGGTCCAGCATCCTTGGAGCTCGGCCAGGACGCGCTCAGCAAAACTTAACACGTCCAAAATAAAAGATAAAACAAACTGGTTCCTATCTTTGGATGCTGGGGACCGCTTCCTGTCCCACAAGCAGACATGGAAATGTTAAAAATAAAACCAAAAAAAGCTGGAACCGCGCTGGCCAATAATGCAATTTCCACATATCGAGAGGAAACACGACGCCTGGAGAAAAAGGAGAGGAGTTTTAAGGGAAGTTTTGCTATGAATGAAAGTCACTGTCATCATCTGCTGCTGCTGCTTTTAGCAAAATGCTGCATAAAAACGCTGCAAACCATCCCCCGGGCCCGAGCTGCCTCCAGTGTCCTGCCGGGCATCACCACCAAGCCCTGCAGAAAGAGGAGACCAGGAGCTGGAGGGAGAAGGTTGTGTGCAACGTCATGTCTCTGGCTGCTGGCATTGGGCTTTCAAATCTCTGCATCGTGAACCTGGAGCAGATGCCTCCACCCTTCAACAAAACGTCTACCCTGGAGCAGAAAGGAGCCGGGAGGGGAGAACCTCCTTGGTGGCCCCAGGTTGGCTTCTTCAGGTGGGTTTGAGCATGCCACTACATGCTGCTGGCTGGGGTCGGCGTACGGACCCCTCCAGCTGTAGCTGCACAGGGACAAGCCCTGAGATCACAGCAAGGCCACGGGGACCCCCACTGTGCTGGGGGCTCAGCCCACCTCTCAAGACGAACATTGGATCCTCCTCCATGTCCCAACCAAGGGTGTCCAGGGCCACTCAGGAAGACCCAGGAGGGAGCGTGGGCTAACGGGCTGAATCTGTGCATCTGCCAGCCACAAAATGATTATTTTCCCTTCTTTGCTAAGATTTTCACAAGGCGTTTGGGGTGTGTGGGAAGCGTGCCCTTGCCCCCCAGGTAACCCCTTCCATGACAAATTGGCTTCTTGCCCAAATCCAGGTTGCGCAAAGCTTGTGCTGCTCTCCCAAGGCTTTTTAATTTTTAAAAAGATGAGAAAGGTTGTGGTTCGGTCTGGGCTTTGGCCCAGTTCTCAGCTCTCTTGGGAACCTCTGGAGCTACAGGGGCATGGAGTCTACTGCTGGAAACCAGCGTTGGACAACGGAGAACATCCGTACGGGGGAGCCCCACTTGCTGCATGCGCCCCCCCCCACTGAAGAGCAAGAGCCTGTGATGCTGCCAAGCTCCTCACAGGGAAAATGTACCCAGGACTTAAAAAAAACCCAGAAGATTTCTGTGCAATACTTGAGGTGTAAAAACCAAGCCCTGGCTTTGGCTGGCCACAGCTCTCTGCCCTGAGGGAGCCCAGGGAAACACCTGGCTGCTCATCGCTTCAAACCCTCTGCAGCAAATAGAAGAAAAAAAAACCCAACAATTTAAAAGATCTGATCAGATGCCAGATTTGACAAGATTTCCTCCCTGGGTAAAAACTGACATATTTTGGTTTGGCTTTAAAGTACAACGAACAGAAACGTATGATGGTTTGGGTGCAAAGTGAGGATAAGCAGACACCCCCCCCCGCCCCCCACCCCAGTGCTGCATGCTCTGGGTGCAGAAGCCCCGGGAGGGATGCAGACATCCATCCCTTCCTTCCCCTTCCTGCTATTCACATCACCCGGTGCAAAGCACTTGACCAAAGCCAGCGATGAGTCACCCTGAGGAGGAGACTTTCTAATTTCACCCGCTTTGATCCCGCTCTCAAGTGCCAACGTCAAAGAGGAGGGAGGGGAGAGCTGGGGGCTGAGTCAGGGAGGCCCGTAAAAATCTGTGTGCATCTCTAACAGAGACATTCAAAGCAAAGCGAAACCCCTCTATTTTTTTTTTCCTACGAACCAAAAAAAAAAAAAAACCCCAAAAAAAAACAACAAAAAAAACCCAAAAAACCAAACCAAACCAAACCAAACCAAAACACCAAGAGGGCTGGAAGAGCTGACTCTCACCAGTTAACAGCTTGTACCGGAGCGGCGGTACCAGCGCTCGGCTGACTCCCTGTATCTTTGCCAGCTGTAACAAGCACTCACAAGGCAGAAAACACCGGATTAAAAAGCACCTTTCACCAGGGAATTCACCGCGTCTCAGCGCTGCCCGCGGCTGGCACATCAAGGCAGCCGGCTTGTCTTTCCTTTATAACCAGCCTCACAGCTCGCTTCTCCTGTACCCACAAAACGCTGCAGGAGCAGCTCAAAACAAAGAGCGACATTGTTCCTTCAGAATAAAACTGCTGTTCGCCCAATTCTTCTTTATATTTTCACGAAAACATCCCAGGAGCTGCAAGGCTTCGTTTGGAAGGGGGGCTAAAACTATCTATCTGACGGTGCCACCGTCGCAACTATTCCACCGGGAAGGTCTCCGTGATGCGGTTTCCACCATGAACACAACGTGACACGGGTCAACGTGGACATTTAACATAAAGAAGAAAGAAGAAAAGTCAATCCTTGGAATTACACGTTCCCACTGCACTGCTGCCCACAAAAGTCCCCAAAATTACGTTGAGGAGCCCAGAAAACTCCTGCAGCCCTGATTTGCCACAGTTTACATACTAATGGGTGTTGGGGACGTTTGGCGGTGGCTGATGTAGCTCCAACAGCTACTGGTGGTCCAAGGGCTGGTGTTACCAACCCTGACCACCAGTGTTAGGGAAAACAGCGGCAGAGGGGGAGAAAAAGTGAAGATTGTTCTCAAACACCTGGTGAAATATCGCATGGCTCAAGCGGGACAACATTTTCTGTTCAATTGTAAAATCTCCACGCAACATGACATGTTTGAGCCTTAAGACTGATGGGGGAAACCAACCGCTCTCCCAGATCCCAGCAATGATGACTTCCGCACTTCTTAGAGCCTGAAACCTGAAAAGCTTTTACCAGTTACTGCAAATTTTCAGGTCAAACCAAAATCCTTCCTCCTCCATCCCTAAAATGTCCATTTCCAGCTGCCAAAAAACACAAGAAGGATTTGAGATTTAATTTTCTTGGCCAAATTCCGTAATATTTGGGTGTAAATTTTCAGCAAAATGGAAACCAGGTATTTTTGTGGAGGGAGGAACGGATTTTCCTGCAGAGGAAAAAATCCCCTCCTGGTGCATCCTGTTTTTCCCCCTGAAGAGCAGCAACACGTTGCAATAACCCACGCGGAAAGATGCAACCTGCACTAGTCAGAAGTGATGCCCAGGAGAAGCGACAGGGTTCCTGGAAGCTGCTGGTCCCTCTCTTGCCCTCCAGGCTATTGATTACAGCCGCTCAGCAACCCCGCTCCTCAAGCGGTTCCGAGCCGATTGACAGCGACACCGGGGTAAACACGCAGAAATCTAGGAAATTAGGAGAGCTACGCAACGCTCTCTGGGATTCTGCAGCGGGTAAATCCCACCTCGCCACTCCTGGCTGTCACTCTAAGTTGTCCCCGCAGTGCCTCAAGCCCTAATGGCGTCCCCACAAGCAACGTGTGGAATCGTGCTGGATCCTCAGAAACGGGGCTTGGAAGCTTTTCTTGGCTAGAAGCAAAGTTGGAAAAACGCGGCAAGATGATGAGCAACCAAAAATACGGAGGCACTGGTGGGATTAGAAGCTTGCATGCTGGTAGGGACCATGGGGAAGGTCAAGGTGCTACAACCTGGCTCAAAGCTGCGCCAGGGGAGGTTTAGCCACCAGGAAGCACTTCTCTACTGCGATGGTGGTCAAACACTGGAACAGACTTCCTGGAGAGGTGGCCAATGCCCCAAACCCGTCAGCGTTTAAGAGGCATTTGGGCAATGCCCTTAATAACATGCTTTAACTTTTGGTCAGCCCTGAATTGGTCAGGCGGTTGGATTAGATGATCATTGTAGGTCCCTTCCAACTGAAATGATTGTATTGTATTGTATTGTATTGTATTGTAATCTCTTCTATTCTAATCTATTCTATTCTAATCTCTTCTCTTCTAATCTCTTCTATTCTAATCTATTTTAATCAAATCTACTGCATGTTGTTCTATTCCCATGCAACCCCATGCAGTTGGGCTCTGCTGCAGGCAAGTCCACCCTGCCGAAGGACCTGATTGCCCAATACCTCCAGCCACTTGGACTCTGGCTGGAGAGGTGCAACCTGCACCCACCTGGTGTGGAAGAGCCCGAGAAAGGCTTTGCTGCGTCGTGATACGGCACTAGCATTGTCCCGCTCGGCGCTACGTCTGCAGCCTCCAGCTCCGGGGGAGATCCGGTTCTCCATCCCACTTCTCCCTGGGGAGAGCGAAGCTCTGGAGCTTCCCAGCTCAAAGGGATTCCTACAACTGCTCGGGTCCTCCAGGTCTCCAACCGTCCTTGTGTTGGTGCGAAGGGAAACTTTGGGAAGGGATTTAGACAACTCTGAGTTATCATCTCCCTTCTCTGCCTTTCCACCGTGTCTCCTCCTGGTGTTAGGAAGAGATTTCTAACACTTATTTCTTAGCTTATGTAAACCCAGCACAGCATTCCACGCTGAGGGCTGCTTCTGCAGGCAGCAGCCTTTCACTAAAGCCCGAGGACAACACTCTTCCACCAGTGCCTCCAGGTTCCCTCCTTGAGGAGAACTGCTTTAAGTGGCGGGGGATTGGAGGCTGCAGCTCTCCTCCCGCAGGCTGGCAGTCCCACAGAGAAGAGCACTCACACGAGTAACGCCTGCAAAGCCCCCGCTCCTCTTCTGGGCTTCCTCACAAACAGCAACACAGCAAGAGACTTGTTAAAGGCAGAAAAACGGACCCCGGGAGCAAATTCCCTGAGCTGCCACTTCCCACAGTCCCTTTGCTGCCGTGGAATACGCGCGTACGGTCACTGGACAACAAATTGCAGCTCTCCACGTGAAGCAGCGTGACAAGAAAAGCTGCAAAATAAACAGTGAGAAGTTTTATATAGAAACACAGCAGGGGGGAATGTTATTCCCAGAGATGCTGCTCCATCAGATGCTGGCGATTGGTTCAGAGCACGAAAGCACAGCAGGACCAGCAGGACCAGCCCACAGCAGCTCCGGGAGGAGCTGGGGAAGGCAGCAAGAAGCTCCGGTTTCCCAGTCCCACCAAATACCACTGGGAAAACTGGAAACCAGTTTTGGGGGAGAGATGATAGATGCACTCAATTCCTGGCTTGATAAAGCAACCAATGCGAGGCCACGCTCAGGTTTCAGACCTTATAATGGCCACCACTGTTTGCAGAAGAAAAGTTATTTCGGGGTGAAACGTGATCGGCTCTTGGGGCAGCCAGCACAAAGGCTGGGAGAAGTCCCTCGCTGCTCTCCCTGGGACGCAGCTGCCAGGGACCTGCCCAGACCCCAGCATCACCACGACCTGACCTGTGACAGTCACCCCTCTCTTACACCCCCGCCATGTCGCTGATGGCAACCTGGACGGGAACAGGCTGCTGAACGCAAGATAGAATAGAATAGAATAGAATAGAATAGAATATCATTTATCTTATCATAGAATCACAGAATCATAGAATGGTTTGGGTTGGAAGGGAACTTAAAGACCATCCAGTTCCACCCCCTGCCCTGGGCAGGGACATCTCCCACCAGACCAGGTTGCTCAAAGCCCCGTCCAGCCTGGCCTTGAACCCCTCCAGGGATGGGGCAGCCACAGCTTCTCTGGGCAACCTGGGCCAGGGTATCACTACCCTCACAGTCAACAATTTCTTCCAGACATCTCATCTAAATCTACCTTCTTCCAGTTGGAAGCCATTACTCCTTGTCCTATCACTACATGCCCCTGTAAAAAGTTCCCTCCCCAGCTTTCCTGTAGCCCCTTCAGATACAAGAAGGCTCCTATAAAGTCTCCCCAGAGCCTTCTCTTCTCCAGGCTGAACATCTCCAACTCTCTCAGCCTGTCCTCACAGCAGAAGGGCTCGAGCCCTCTGATCTTCAAGATTCTCCCGGGATCTCAGAAGACTTTCACCCCCTGCATGACTTCCCAACGTCCTTTCCCCTCTGCCACGCTGAAATCCTGGCACAAGCAGCAAGCTCTCCTGCTCGCAGGGGTTGACGTGGACAGGCTGATCCCGCTGCTTCATTAGCACTCAGCGAACTACCTGCAAAAGCAGTGGAGCTGCAAGGATGGAGCTCCCCAGCATGTCCTTCGTCGTAAACCCGGCCTCTCCTCTCTTTCAAGTACTTTGACAGGAGTTTAAAGGTTCCTGCGCCTTTGAGTGGTGGCACAGGAGACGTGGCAGGACAACTTATCAATGGAAGATGAGTGGCAAAGTCAGAGCTCTTCAACCCCTGCTGTCCTCCTCGACATCCAGGCTGTCGTTTCCGACTGCTCTGTATCACAATCTCTCCTGCTAAACCAAAGGAATGCAGAATTGCCTTAAAAACCTCTCCCCCATCCTCAACCACCTCATTTTATGGTGCAACAACAGCCTGACGAGGTGGTAGGGAATCCTAGAATGGTTATCATAGAATCATAGAATAGAATCATAGAATCATAGAATTGTCTAGGTTGGAAGGGACCTTAAAGATCATCTAATCCAACCATCAACCTAACTCTGACAAAAAAATAAATAAGAAATAAGCAATAAAAAATCACTAAACCATATTCCTGAGGACCATGTCAACCCGTCTTTTGAACACCTCCAGGGATGGTGCCTCAACCACTTCCCTGGGCAGCCCATTCCTATTATATTTGGAAGGAACCTTAAAGATCATTGCGTTCCAAACCCCCTGCCCTGGGCAGGGACACAATCATCTCCCTGTGACTCAAACCTGCCTCTGGGCAGGTGATGCCCAGGGGGACCCGCACATCAGTGGTCATGATGTGACCCATCGCTGGTGTTTCACAGGGCTCTGTGTGGCTGATGGGACCAGGACCCAGGCTCCCTGCTGGGTTAACATGGGTGCCCATCAGCCAAAACTGCTCCTGGGGCAACTCACCCCCTCCTGCTGGGGACCTAAAACCACCCTCCTGCCCACCGGAGGAGAGGAACGTCAAATGTGACAAGGGGATGTGGGAGCTTTGGGCTTTGGGAGAGGAAAATAACATTAAAGTAATTAAAATTAAATCTTTCCTGAAGCTGCAGAAGAGATGCAGCCATGGTGTGGGAGGACACAAAGACGGCTCTGGGCCACGGCTGGGTCCTTCCATTGTCCGACCCCTCAACACACCAATTCTAACAGACTGATGGAGTTGCTTGAAAATACAGTTGCTTCTAATCTCTATCCATGTAAAGACCAAGCGAAATTACTTTTCATTATGTAAATACGTTTATTATGAATATAATTTATGGCTTGGCATTACTCAGGGAGATTAATGAAGCATCTTTGCTTCTAAAGATAAAACATCTTTCCAAATACCTCCTGTACACAGATTGCTTGTTCAGCGTTTCTGCATTATTCATCTGTAACATCAAGGCACTCTTGTAACAGCTTTCCCTTAGCAGAGCCCTCCACAGTGGGCTGCTCCTGCCCGGACAAGGAGACCCAGACCCACCTTCTTCTCCTGAACAAGGGAGTTTAAGTCCCCTGGGATTCTGCAGGTGAATGGGACTAGGACTTCTCTATACCATTTCTCCCCAGAACTCTCCTAGGTTTTTTGCAATGGAGGTTTATCTTCCAGCCTCCCCCGAAGATTTGCACTTTTCTGTGCTGATGGTGGTGATGACAAACATGTCTGATGGACGCAACTCAGCTTTGCAACAGGACGTACGCTGGGTTGCAACACCGCAAGTTGGCTCCTGGTCCTCTTCTGACCATGGATCAATGCGACCCAGAAAGCCCTGAATGATTTGGACCTTCCAGGGCAGAACACCTCTCCACCTCACGTAGCGAAGACTTCTTGAGATCCAAGTGACATGGGTGCTGGGCTGTTCTCAGAATCTCTCAGTCCTGTGGTACCTTCTTTGCTACAGTCTGAAGCTGGGGACTCTCTGGGTCTCTTGCCAGGCAAGCTTCCCCAAACTTCTACAAGAAGCCAAAGCTGCCCACATAAGAAGTAGCATCTGATCAGCCAATGCATGACTTTGAGTAAGGACATGTTTGTCATTTCTTCCTGGCCTATTTCACAAGCTTTGTGGCTACTGTCATGCCCCAGGCACCTTCACAGCACATGGGGTGAGGCCTTAAAGGGAAAAAAATAAAAAGCTCGCTGGCAACGTGATTGCAGCCAGGTACAGAGATCAAAGCTGTGGGCACCAACTCCCCTGAAACTTCAACACCAACAGGCAAGAAGACCTCACCCAAGAGCCAACATCAGGAAAGTCAACCTTGCCGCAGACTTGAAGTAGAGCCCTGATGCTGTATGCTCCTGAAAAACATTGCTCTTGCGATAGTGCTGCGCCCAATGAGCCAACGTGGGAAGACAGGACCCATCTGAGAGACCACTACTTTAGGAATGTCCAAGCCAAGCCCACCAGGGAGTCAGTGTTCCCCTTTCAGGGCAGAACATGTGGTCCCCAACCTTGGTCACAGCCCTGCAGAGCACTGAAGACCTGGACCTGGTCTTGCATTGCCCAAAACCAGACTCAGGTGCAATACTGGTCACACAGGTGACACCAAGAGAAACCTGCCACCAACCTCGCTCCATCTCATAGAATCGCATCTCCTGCACATTCAGAGATGAAGAAAACCCTCAGCGCCAGCAGAGGAACAGGCAGGGAAGAAGGCAGCAAACACCTCCATCGCTGTACGGAATCACATAAATCCTCAGCGACCAGCACTCGGAAACTTGCTTTTGATCTCAGGTTATGCCTGTAGCTTCTCTTTGATGAAACCTGTCTTTCATAAACAAAATCTAGCCCAGGGGACAAAGAGGGTAATCAAACATCTCTGCTTGCTATTGAATTTCCCAAAATAAACAGCATGTTCACAGTATCAACCCAAACTTTGCTCATCCTTCCCAGCTACCCTTATCTTGGCCATTTGAGTGCCGGTGTTCTCCAGCAAAGTGTGTCACACCATCTTCATCACCCTCACTGCATTACTATAACAAACCAAAACCTTTGCTTCAGCCAAGAACGCCCCTTGCTAAGGGTGTTCTCACACAGGATGGAAAGATAACTCCAGCCCCAAAGACGTACACTTCATGGAACAGCTCTTCATGACCCTGAGGAGCAGCACTGGGAAACATCATCTCTATTGACCAGCACCTATAATAGTGAAATTCAGAGATCCCACAGAATTATTTCCAGTTAAGAGAGAGAAGTCCAACTCCCTCAGTCTCCCACCCACAGCCCCGGGTGTCCTGCAGAAACCACAGCTCCCAGAGATTCACCCTCATCATGTAATGAAAGATCAGCCTCCAAGCAGCAGAGAGGACTTGGTGCAATGTGCTGAAAGGAGCACTAGTTAAAGCATCAGGCAAAATTCGTTTGCAACAAGGGCACCAAAGTACCAGACCATGGAGCCTGGACAACCTTCTTCATGGGAAGAGTTTAAGAGCAGAGAAGACAAGTATGTCCAAAATGGCCCAACGCTACTAGTGCAGAAGGACAGGTAAGTCATCTCGATGCTCTTTCCAATAGTCTATATAGGAGTTACCTTCAGTAACTTCATATACAATATAAAGATGAAAAAGATTCATTCAGAAGATTGGAAGTTAAGCAGCTCGAGGGGCGGCTGCTCTGCTTGTTCTTCTGGAGGGTCCCGCACACATCAACTGATGCTCCCTCTGCAAAGCAAGGGAGGCCTCTACATCTTCCCACGCACCTTCTGCGGAGGTGAAGTCCAACTCCGCTCCACACAGGGGGTGCAGAGAACCTCCTCGGCTGAGCCGGACTGTCGGCTCCGTGTCACTCAGCAGAAATGGGGGTGATTTACAGCCGCTGTGAGACGGTTTCTCACCTCCGGCAGTTTGAAACCAAGCAGCCAGTCGGACGCTTACAATCAACAAGTTTCTCCACCTCCTTTGCAGTTCAGCAGAATTGTTTTTAAGATCCTTTGTCTAGAATGACAGCTATGTTTACTTAAAAATAAATATGGAGAACAAAAAAGTGCTCTTCCTGAGCTTCCTGAGGCACGCGGGTTTGATTAGAAGGCGTAGGGCTGGTGGGGAGGGAAGTCTTGCTGATCAGCTACGGTAGGTGATACAACTGAACATCTGAAAGGCTGGAAAAATAGCTTTAGAAAGCATTAGCTCCCACACTTTCATGTAATCAGATACAACGCTAGCCAACAAAATCCTGGTTTTAATAGCCAGTCCAAGTTTTACTTGGCTGGCAGACAAGATTGGCTTTCTGTTTTTTAACTCCAGCATAAGTCACTCTTGAGAAACAGATTTTTGCCTGCATCGTATTTTAAACAAGTCAATAAAAATGTGATTTAGAGGAGTCTGTATTAAAAGGTTGGGGTGAGGTTTTTCCATTTCTTATTCCTGAGCAAACGTGATACTCCCATCTATCTGTCTGGCATGTAGGAAGCCTGTCTAGAGCGGCTCCTCTGGAGTATGTGTGATCCCCCAGTGATTTATTAATGATTTTCCATCACTCTGAGTGGACATATTCTGGTTTATAGCTATCTTATTGACATGCTCTTTGTATTATGCTGCCCTTTCCCTTAAGATCTTCATGTCTGCACAGGTAAAACAGTGGCTCGCAGAAAAGACTCTACATGGAAAAATAAGGTTGTCCATCTGAGTGGATTCCATGTATTCAATAGGGAAGGAATCAGAGCTCCCGTCTTTAGCATCCTTCAAAAGAAACCACCTGCTTCCAGGGCACAAGGAGGAAAAGGAAACAAACAACTTGACAATTTAATTTCTATCAGATAAAGAGTTTTCAGGCAGGCAGCTATCTGTGAATAGCTAGGATAAATATGCAAGACCACCACAATTAAAGGATGCTAACCAAAAAGGCCTGATATGTGCCAGTCCCAACTACTATATGTATAATACAGGTATGTATTTGGACAATTAGGCAGGTTTCCCAAGAAAAGATCATTCCAAATGGACAGAGCCCATTTGTATTGCAATGTGTTCTTACAATGCATTAGTACAGGATGCATTATTACAAATGGGATTTTTTTGTCTTCACAGGTCAATTAAAAAAACCCAACAGGTTACTAGGAGCCCTTTAAGGCTTTATTTTTTAATTATTTTTTTTTTTTTTTTAAATTTAACCAGCCATCTGTGATCAGGGAAAGGTCCCCCTGGAGTTGCAACCTCTCAGGGATGCTGGCATCCCTGTGACCGGCCGGGCAGGAGGCAGGGCAGCACATGAGATACAGCAAACACATGACCACAGATCTAAAAATACGCTTGCAGTAACACAGCAGGCCGAGAATAGACCCAGTGGGGGGGTGAGGGGTGAAGCCGTTGCAACAGGATTTTCTTTGTTTTATCTTTTGACACCTTCTGAAGGCTGCAACAGCCAAAGACCAGCCCTGCGAGGTGAATCTAGGTGCTTGGCTCCTCACAACATCCATCCCTAGGGAATGGCTAGGTGATGCCAGCAGCAAGCTTTGCCGCTTCCCCCAGTTGCACCAGTACCTGGGAAGCCGGCAGCAGGTCAGGCATCACCGCCTCGGACTCATTTCGACATCTTTTGCAAGAAAAACCAGCGTGGTGGCTGTAGCTGGAAAGCTTCCTGTGCCACCGTCCTCCCCACGGGGAGAGGAGCATGTAAGGAGAGAGGAGAGGAGCTCTTACACGCTTGTAAGAGCACGAGCCAGCACCTTCCCCAGCTGAAGGGATCAAAAACCCTACCGAAAGCAAAGAGTTATTGATCTGCTCGTCCCAGCAAGGGGAGGGAAAAAAGGTACAACCTGTGTAGAACAGGCACATCTGAACGCAGAGCGTGAGGAAAGGTCCCGCCAGGCGCTGCGTAAAGGTTACTTCACAGGGGAGACGTAAAGGGAGATCACAGTCACCGCCGGGTAACCTAAGGGCCTGCCACGAGGCTGTAACATCCCGTCTTCTCCCCAAAAAGACACCAACGTTTTCAGAACACGCGTCTTGAGACGGGCTGGAGCCCAGGCAAGAAACGCAGCAGGTCTGGGGAAAGACGCATCCCATGCTGGCTGAAAAAAATAAACCCACCCAAAAAACCCCCACACAATCATAGAATCATAGAATGGTTTGGGTTGGAAGGGACCTTAAACATCATCTAGTTGCAACCTCCTGCCCTGGGCAGGGACACCTCCCACCAGACCAGGTTGCTCCAAGCCCCCTCCAGCCTGGCCTTGAACCCCTCCAGGGATGGGGCAGTCACGACTTCCCTGGGCAACCTGTTCCAGTGTCTCACCACCCTCACAGCAAAGAATTTCCTTCTCGTATCTAATCTCAATCTCCCCTCTTCCAATTTAAAACCATTACCCCTTGTCCTGTCACTACACTGCCTGACAAAGAGTCCCTCCCCAGCTCTCCTGTAGCTCCCTGCAGATATTGGAAGAATGATGAGTCTATTCACAGATTCACGAGCTGGTCGATGTGGGGGTCAGGAAGGGCTGTACCATAGTAATTTACTCCAATTTGCTTAATTAAGAGAGTAAAGAGAATTGTAGAGCCGGGGAGCCCCCACGCCCTGCTCTGCAGCACCTACACCAGGTACCCTGCAGGAAGCTGACCCCCCTGACTCAAACCCCATGCAGAATCCAGCCGAGCCCCTGGTAAGCTGGTGCAAAGCTTAATTAGACGACGAGCTAAAAACCCAAACCCCGTCTCTAGCCTGAATGTCTCCAGCATCCACTTGCAACCCTTCATGTTTGCAAAGCCAGTTACCAACCACTGCTGAAACCACCCCTGTCCGTATTTATACACGGATGGATCAATTCTTCAAGTCCTCCTGGATGAACTAAATAGACTGATTTTCCTTAATCATTTCCCCGAACACTGGCTGCCACAAATACTTCTCCCCGGTGCACTATCTGCTGACAGGGGACTAACGCAGAGATTTATCCCCCAGGCAGCCCATCTTTTATTCATCCCTTTACCCCTGGCCGAAGAGGCCCCAACCTCCCGCACCGCCGGTAACGATGGCATTCAACACCTTCCTCGAAGGAACCGCCGCGTAAATATGCAAATCGGACAAATCAACTTTCCCTTCAAGTCCATCGGCGTTTAAACGAGGGCAGGTTGCTGCCGGCGTGGAGCAGGGCTCCAACTCCCCAGGTCTAAGGACAAGGGGAGGAATTATGATAAATACACCCCTC
This sequence comes from Calidris pygmaea, assembly GCA_003697955.1. NCBI lineage: Eukaryota > Metazoa > Chordata > Aves > Charadriiformes > Scolopacidae > Calidris > Calidris pygmaea. The sequence goes on along the minus strand of QJSC01029035.1, from coordinate 36,721 downwards.
GTATTACAGAATCACAGAATGATATGGGGTTGGAAGGGACCTCTGGAGATCATCTAGTCCAACCCCCTGCCAAAGCAGGTCCACCCAGAGCACAGTGCACAGGAACTCATCCAGGTGAGTTTTCAATGTCTCCAGACAAGGAGACTCCACCACCTCCCTGGGCAGCCTCTTCCAGGGCTCTGCCACCCTCAAAGTAAAGAAGTTCCTCCTCATGTTTAGGTGGAACTTCTTATATTCAAGTTTGGGCCCATTTCCTCTTGCCCTCTTGTCCTTGTATTGATCACAAACCCATCAGGTCCATCACTCCAACGCTGTCTGGCGCCAGATTAGTGTCTCCAGCAGCCAGTCTTCTCCTAGCTGGCAACCAACACATCTTCCCAAAGCCTGGTTTTGCCGCAAGGGAATTTATTAGGAGACTGGGAGGGAAGAGCTCTCCCATCCTTCCCTCTTCAAGGCACACAACTCCAGTGCAACCCAAGCACTTGGCATCCCATGGGAGATGGGACCCACAGCAGCACCATGGGGTGACATGGGGTGGAGGAGCCTCACCTTTGCTTGTGGAGCAGCTCGCCAAAGAGAGCTGAGAACCTCGCTCCCACCTCCACACTTACATGGCAAATTGAATTACACTGTTCTCTATCAATGGAGGGTTTTGCATCGACCCTTGCCACCCCTATAAGCACCCCCAAATCTCCTCCCCATCCTTTTTCCTTCACAGTGGGTGATGGGAGCTGCACCCTTTGACTCCCAGCTGGCAGTGAGCAAGGAGCCTGATTTGTAGCACAACCGCGGGGCCAGGCACCAGTAAGGGGTGGATGCAGCAATGGAATGGTTAGGGACAAGTCCTGCCTGCAGCATCACCTCCCGAGGAAACTATGGGATTAGGGAAAAGTCCAAAGCAGCAGCTACAACCAGGCTGTGCAGGGACTTGTGTTGTATCTGAGCTTCCAGGTGAAGAACCGACCGCCGCCATCGGCAGGCGAGTGAGGAGCCAGGTGTGAAACAGGGCTGGGCTCCTTCTTTCCTCCCCCTCCCTTCTTCTTCAAGGGCTGTAAAGTGCCTGAAAATAGAACATTTTGTGACGGCGGTAAAAAAAAGATATATATATATATATCTATATAAAAAGAACTAGGTCAATCAGCTAATAGACATGATTTAAGAGAAAAATCGCAGCGTTCGTAATGGGCTAAAAACAGCGCTGATGCGTTGCCGAGAAAGAATATAATTAAGAGGCTTTTTAAAGCGGCTCTCCCCCACCCCGGCCGCAGAAATCACAGCTCACACTACCAGTATTGCTTCCACCTCATGGAGCAGGAATGCGCTGGCGTGCCGCAAGCTGGCCGAAGAATGCGGAGTTTCCGTGGGCCGGGAGAAGATCCCGAACGGCAGCGGTTCCCGGCATTCCTTCGAGGGTGCATCACCGCTATCCAGTTACAACGCACGGCAACGGAAATCGGGCTGGGGGTAAAAGGGGAGGTGGCGGGGGGTGGGGGGGGCGAGGTAGGATATCTGGCATTTTAATTCTTTCGGCGTTTAACGAAGGGGGCTGAGAAAGCAGGTGGAGCCCAGCAGATAAGGGGACGAAATAAAAATTAAAATAGTTGGATGGGCGATGGGGCACCTCTTATTTGAGGGTCCTGGGAGGACCGACGATGAGTACTTATAGAACGAACGCACCTCTCAGCAGCGTTCATTCAAGAACGAGCTTCTTGGAAGAAAACCCTGCCCTAATTAGGTGCAGATGGCCCAGTTCAAACAAGCAGGGGACAGGGCTCGGGAAACGCCGAGAGGACATCTCCGGCCCCGCGTTACACAAGGGGTCATGCCGGCAACCCCCCTGCCTCCCTTCGGACCCCGAACACCAAACCCAAACCCACGTCTGAAAGAGGACGGGGGACTTCCCTGGAGTCTCCTGGGGGTGCACAATGACCCAGTGATAAGTCCTACACCCCTCAAAGTTTGCTGGAGCCAAAGGGCCGTGACCTTGACTTGCATCCCTATGTACCCCTGTGGGTCCCACAGCTCCGGAGACCCGGCAAGATAGCGTGAAGCCATCACCCCGTGTCCAAGATGCTTGGGAAGCATCTCTGGGGACATCCCCACCCACTCTGCCCTGCCAGAGAGGAGCAAAGTGGATGAGTCAGACCCAGAAAGTTCATTCCCTCGACTTCTGCTCCGTGCTATAATTATCCTTTGGGGTAATTAGATAAGCAGCCCTTCCTTTAATCTTGCCATAGCTACGTTGCATGTGGTACCATCCACCGTGGGAGCTGGGGGGCTCCTTCCCCCATCCTGTGGTGCCAGCCCTTTTCATCTTCACCCATCCCGAACACAGAGCCACTTGGGATCAAAACTAAACGCACGTCGGCTGGAGGTGATGGGGGGAGAGGGGGTCAGAGGAAAAAGCCGGGGAGAGCTGCTAATCTTGAGAAGCTTCTATCTGTCCAGCCGTAGTTTAAAGCCCAGATACTCCAGTTTGAGTTGTTCCACCTCCCCCTAAGTATCCTAGCAAGGAGCCGGAGCATCAGGCATGCCAAGCTTCCCGCTGGAAAATTTTGGCTGGTGCCTCCCCCTCCCTCCGCACAAACCCTCGCCCTCCCTCTCTCGCAGGCACGCACAGGGAAAGGGAGGGAAGAGACGAGCAAAAACCACAAGCAAATGTTCTGGTGCAGTATTTCCCCTCATCAGACTTTCATACTTGAGACTCGAATCGTGTTTAGAGAGTTTTTTAAAAGAAAAAAACCAAAAAGCCCTTCGCCTGCGCCAGAGGCAGCTCCAGCGGGACACGCTGCTCTCGCCAGGGTGAACAGAAACCCCTCTGCAAGAGCTTAAATAAATTGGAAAATAATTAAACATTACTGCCAAATTTATTTATTTTTATATATATATATATATATATGGAAAAAATAATCACGGTAGTCCATATACATTGGGAAACCTCCAAGACTTTGACCTTTAAATTAGCAGCTAGGACAGTCGGACAAGTATGCCTGAAGATCGCATATACATGCAAAGGAGCTCCTGAGGTTTTTCCAAACCCTCCACAAACAAACCGCACACCTCATTTAAAATTTAAAAAAAAAAAAAAAAGGAAGAAAAAGAAAAAAGAAAAAAAAACCAACACCCAAACCTCTTGTTTTCTTCTCAATTTTTATGTTAGGGGAGGCAGATGCTCAAGCCAGTGTTACGCATGACGGTACTCAACCCTACACCGCACTCTGGGAGATTTTATTTCATGTGGACTCTCAGCTGAATTAGGAGGAATGAGCCCTCTCCCCTAATTCTACAAAGGAAAAAGTGAAGGGAAACAAAGGGCTAGGTTCCTAATCACTCTAAGGAGCCTTAACATAGCTCTGACAACGAAAAACAGCACGGGGAAGCGTGCAGAAGGAACCCATTTATCTTCGCTCTGCCCAAATAAGATGTTTCAGCCTAAACCTGAAAATCCTCGTGTCAAAGCGACAAACAAATCCACTTTGTGGCAGAGGGACCTTATCTCTGGAAAACTGGTATCTGAGGTAAAGGAACCTGATGTGAACATTTCCATCCTGCCTCCCCTCTGGTAGCTGTAGCTGCACAATGTTTCCAGCGCTTTGGAAAAAAAAATAGTTTCAGGTCCTGCTGCCTCTATCTTGGCACCTAAACCAAGTTTCCATTAGTTAAAGGCTGAGGGATGATTTCACTTCAGAGCTGAAATGGGGAAACCAGCAAAATGAGTAAGATGCAGCTAAACGTACGCTCGTGTCTCCTCTTCAGCCTGCCCTGGAAAATGGGGGGTTATCAGCTTTTTTTTTTTTTTTTTTTTGGGGGGGGGTGTTTGTCACCTTAACCAGTACGCACAGCGAGATGCTTTTAAGGAGGATTTCTGAGCTGTGCACCAGCCAATGCACCACCATCACAGCGAGACCTGGACAGGCTGGAGAGCTGGGCAGAGAGGAACCTGATGAACTTCAACAAAGGCAAGTGTAGGGTGCTGCACCTGGGGAGAAATAACCTCCTGCACCAGGACAGGTTGGGGCTGACCTGCTGGAGAGCAGCTCTGAGGAGAAAGACCTGGGAGTCCTGGTGGACAACAGGATGCCCATGAGCCAGCAATGTGCCCTGGTGGCCAAGAAGGCCAATGGCATCCTAGGGCATGGCCAACTGGTGGAGAGAGGTCATCCTGCCCCTCTGCTCTGCCCTGGGGAGGGCACATCTGGAGCACTGTGTTCAGTTCTGGGCTCCCCAGTTCCAGGACAGGGAACTGCTGGAGAGGGTACAGCAGAGGGCTACAAAGATTATGAGGGGCCTGGAGCATCTCCCTTATGAGGGACTTGGGTCTTTTTAGTCTGGAGAAGAGAAGGCTGAGGGGGGATCTGATCAACACTTATAAATACTGAAAGGGTGGGTGTCAGGAGGATGGGGCCAGTCTTTTTTCAGTGGTGCCCAGGGACAGGACAAGAGGAAACGGGCACAAAATTGAATATAAGAAGTTCCATCTAAACATGAGGAGGAACTTCTTCACTTTGAGGGTAGCAGAGCCCTGGAAGAGGCTGCCCGGGGAGGTGGTGGAGTCTCCTTCTCTGGAGACATTCAAAACTCACCCGGACATGTTCCTGTGCAACCTCCTCTGGGTGGACCTGCTTTGGCAGGGGGTTGGACTAGATGATCTCCAGAGGTCCCTTCCAACCCCATATGATTCTGTGATCATGGATGGTGTAGGACAGCCAGATGGAGGGGACACCCCGGGATGGACAGGGATACAGGGAGGAAGGGATCCAGCCCAGGAGAACACCCCAGGATCCAAGAGGGCCACCCCGAGCAGCAAAGGTGCAGAAACACAGCGGACGGGGAAGCTGCTCCCCGACTCGCTGCCAACGAAGGCCGAGGTTATTCACATCCAAACAAATAATTCTTCTATAAATAACGCGGCCGCTCCGACTTCCTGAGCGAAACCCATCTTTTCTGGAGCTCTGAGAGGTGGAAGGAAACGGCGTCGACTCGAGGAGCTCACGGCAAGCAGCTGAACTCCACAACACCAGGGCGAGGGGCAGGGAGACCTGCTCCTCCATAGGCTGTCCCTGTCCTCCAGCGTGCACACACACACACGTGTCGGCTTGTGCACGTATGACACACGCAGGCTGCCAGGCATGGCCCCGAGCAGCTCAGGTCCTGCAAATGCAGCACAAGGACAAGGAAACTTGTTTTTCCTTCTTCCTTCACTTTGTCCTTCTTCCTAAGCAACAATAACGAGCTCTGCAGTTCAAGCCATTAAGAGACAGCTCCTCACACACATTAAAGACGTCCCTTTTAAACACCGCTTTCTCTGACCAAGCACAACAAAGGCATCTTGGAATGACAGAATCATAGAATGGTTTGGTTTGGAAAAGACCTTAAAGACCACCTCATTCCAACCCCCTGCCCTGGGCAGGGACACCTCCCACCAGACCACGTTGCTCAAAGGCCCCTCCAACCTGGCCTTGAACCCCTCCAGGGATGGGGCAGCCACAGCTTCCCTGGGCAACCTGGGCCAGGGTCTCACCACCCTCACAGCAATGAATTTTTTCCTCTGACAAGGCCACCCTGGGGATGCCACAGCAGGGGATGGCTTGGCCCAAGATCCAGGGTCCACTCGTCTTTGGAGCATCATGTTCATTTTTGATGCTGGGCTGTCTGAATGATCCCCGAGCCTCCCCTCTCTTCGGGTACAAAAATAGCAGTGGTTGGGTGCACCTGAGCTCTGCCCTGAGGGAGCCGGTGAGGCCGTTCCCAAAACCACACACTCCCTGAGTCAGACCCATCCGTCTAGACGGAGGACATTCCTCACCCCACCACCAGCCTGGCAGATGGTATGAGCCGTGTCCTAACTTGTTAAGGGCAGGATCCATGGCAAAATTCCTGAGAGTGGCCAAGAGCAGCATCCTGATCTTCCTAGGAAAGTCATCGATGCCCTGAGAAGATGTTTTGACACCCCCATGCCCTGGACTGCAGAGGATGCAGCAGGGAAATGCTCAGGCATCTCACAGGATGGTTTGGGTTGGAAGGGACCTTTGAAGTCCATCTAGTCCAACCCCTCTGCCCTGGGCAGGGAACTAGAGCAGGTTCCTCAGAGCCCCATCCAACCTGACCTTGAATGTTTCCAGGGATGGGGCTCCTACCACCTCTCTGGGCAACCTGGGCCAGGCTCTCACCACCCTCACAATCAACAATTTCTTCCTGATATTTCATCTAAATCTCTCCTCTTTCAGTTTAAAACCCTTCCCCCTCGTTCTGTGGCTCCCCTCCCTAATCCAGAGTCCCTCCCCATCTCTCCTGGAGCTCCTTGAGGGACTGGAAGGGGCTCTAAGGTCTCCCCGGAGCCTTCTCTTCTCCAGGCTGAACCCAGCCCTCAGATCATCTTTGTGGCCTCCTCTGGACCTGCTCCAGCAAGTCCATCTCCTCCAGCCCCAGGAGCTCTCTGCAGAGAGGCAGCACCTGGCAAGACACCTTGGACACCAGGGTTAACTGAAAGCCTGTCTAGACACCCAAGAGGACCCTTGCTGCATGGAAGTCAAGCCCCCAAAGGGCAAGGGATGGATTCTGTACCATTGTGGTAGCCTTAAGGTGCTACCACAGCTGGAGGTGTCGGGAAAAGCAAGCCAATGCATCTCCAGGTATCTACTACTTCAGAGAAAAACATGCAATATCTTCGCTAAGAGGTCCGAATCATATCCTTTTCTCTCCAGCCAGAAGAAGAAAACTAGTACAGGTGATATTTCAAAGCAGAGCAGCAAAATTGGGGTGGTTTTTTTTCTACTGCTTTTAAGGAAAACTGGGCATCCAAGACATACAAAGACCTGAATGCTCCTGCCCCTTTGCAGCTATTCTGTAACTACAACTGCACACAGGTTCCCAAACCTCTGAACATTTGAGTCCCACTGACTTGCAACAGGTTGCAGACATGAAGTTATTTAAGGCACTTTTAAAAAATTAATTGGCATTTGCCTTACAGAGGGAAAAAAAAAAAAGGAAGAGACACAGACAGGACCCGCAGGGATCCAGATGATCCAATTTCAGGCACCTAATTAAAATTAAATTTCAATTAATTTCCAATTACTTTATTTTAAACTTATTTTGTATTTATACTTTTTTTTTTGTTAGTTGCCTAAAAATGAGCACGTCCCTTTGGTTGCTTTTCAATTAAATATCATCTCGACACTAAAATTAGTGCTTTTATTTGCTAACTCGGAGGTTATTCAAAATCCCTACACATTTAATTCAAGGACTTGGAGAACTTGACAGACATTCCCCACCTCCCTTTTTCACTACGGTAGGGATGATGAATCATTGTATTTACTACACGCTCATTCTTCTCAGCGATGTGTTGAACTTCGCTCAAGTGGAAACTGAAGAGCAGAATGACAAGGTAGCTTCGGCACCGCGAAATCCATACGGAGAAAGCAAGGGGATCGAAGCTGATTTCGCTTGTATTTCGGACTACCTGCTTTTTTATTTTCTTATTTTTTAATTATTATTTTTAAATATTTTTTTCCGGTCACTCTCAAGAGTTTAGAAGTAACAGATCTCACCTTAACTTGGGGGTTGAAGAGGAGAACTTGTGGCTGCCCCATCCCTGGAGGGGTTCAAGGCCAGGTTGGAGGGGGCTTGGAGCAACCTGATCTGGTGGGAGGTGTCCCTGCCCAGGGCAGGGGGTTGGAACTGGATGGTCTTTAAGGTCCCTTCCAACCCAAACCATTCTATGGTTCTATAAAAACATCCTCAGCCTTGACCGCCTTTGCTTTGAAGGGACCAGCCACTGAACAGAACCAGGTAATTCAACGGAAAGGAATAAAATGTAGCTCTTCAATAATCTCTTTACAGGTACTTTGCTATCGACTCTTCGCCCCCAAGAGTTTGACTCTTTTTAACTTTCCGACAGCAAGGCAGCAGTGCTTGAATATTTAATATGAAGCACAGCAACTCATCATGGTACGTTTTTATCTTAACGCAGACTGCCTTCATATGGAGTCTCATTTCCACTCTTTCCTTACAAAAAAACCATGCTTTAAACAAACAGGGCTTTCTTAAATTTTACTTATATTATCTGCCCTGTTCTGTGCTTTGCCTGGATTCCCCAGCATTACACAAAGGCTGGGGCTGCTGCAGGGAAGGTGGGTGGTTGATGCTGTGATAAATACCTGCAGGCTCTCTGCCATCACTAATGAGCGACAATATGTGTAGAAATAGAAGAAAAATAAAAAGCTCCCCAAAAGATGAAGTTACAGTGCTCATCACCGGAAGGGTTCCTGCTTGTTTTTGGAAGCATGCACGCCAGAAGAAAAAAAAAAAACGAACCCAAGAAAACCTGTGGGCGTCTGAAGCCACCTCAGCTTTCAGAGCCTGAAGATCTGTTCTTCCACTGGCAAAAACATCCTTCTGCAGAAAGACAAACTGCAGACAGACGCAAGCCAGCACTGCTCAGGAGTGAACCTGCAGGATGGATGCACCGCTGCTTGCCGGGAAACTAAAGCAAGAGATGTGACAGCAGACAGGGACCAACTCATGGTGGGCACCAGAAGCACCGCAGAAAGCTCTGCACCAGGTTCCTGTCACTTTGCAATTTGGAATAATTTAATTTCTTTTTCTCAAGGCATTACTGACACATCATGTGTTTCTTCTTTGCCTCTTTCCCCCACTCCCCCCAAAAAAAAAAAAAGCCTTACAGAGCTCTGGTTTAAATCAGAGCTGGTTCTACTATGAACAGGGGCTTCTTGGCCACATCTTGAAGGTCTCTCCTCCTATAGGATCTGACGTTCATCACTGCTCGAAGGTACCACTCCAGGGTCACAGTGACAGATGCAGTCGTAGAAAAACCTGAATGTCCATTAAGGAAGGGGGTAAAGTGGCTCTTCTGTGCCAACCCGTTATCTATATCTATCTTTTTCCCAGCCCGAGCTCTGTGCTGCTGCACCAGGTTGGAGCCCCGGGCGACGTGACCGGCTCCTGATGGAGCCGAGCCAGGTTCGCAGGGAGCAGCGGGAGCAGAGGCCGTGCCAGATGATCAGCGCCTTGCCCGGGAGCACGCAGGAGGACTTGTGGCTGACGACAGAACATAAAATGTCCTCGCCGTGGCCCCAGGGACGAGCCAGGATCCCCGGCAAGCAAGGAACAGCCTTGCGTCAGCCCCGAGTGATGCTCCTGAGCTGGGAAAGGGAAGCTGCCAGGTCCCAAATGCCCTGCGCTTGCTCCCCGGGGTGACATCGCTGCGAGGACAGCGATGCCCAGGCAGGAGGATCAGCCATTCAATCTGGTCAACGGATGGAGACCTCTATGCAGCCCTTTGTGCCGCCTCCCCCAAGACCCACTGCAACCCATGGTGATGTGGACAGCGGGATCAAGGGGACCCTCAGCATGTTTGCTGCGACACCAAGCTGTGTGGAGTGGTCAACACACACTGGAGAGAAGGGATGCCATCCAGAGGGACCTGTACAGGACTGAGAGGTGGGCCCATGCCAACCTCACGAAGTTCAACAAGGCCAAGTGTAAGGTCCTGCGCCTGGGTGGGGGCAATCCCAAGCACCAATCCAGGCTGGGCGGAGAATGGATGGAGAGCAGCACTGAGGAGGAGGACTTGGGGGTATTGGTGGATGAGAAGCTCACCATGAGCTGGCAATGTGGGCTGGCAGCCCAGAAAGCCACACGAATCCTGGGTTGCATCCCCAGCAGCGTGGCAAGCAGGGTGAGGGGATTCTGCCCCTCTGCTCCGCTCTGGGGAGATCCCCCCAGTTCTGCCTCCAGCTCTGGGGCCACCAACAGCAGAAGGACATGGAGCTGTTGGAGCAGGGTCAGAGGAAGCCACGGAGATGCTGGGAGGGCTGGAGCCCCTCTGCTGGGAGGACAGGCTGAGAGAGTTGGGGGGGTTCAGCCTGGAGAAGAGAAGGCTCCAGGGAGACCTTAGAGCCCCTTCCAGTCCCTCAAGGGGCTCCAGGAGAGATGGGAAGGCACTCTGGATCAGGGAGGGGAGCCATAGGATGAGGGGGAACAGTTTTAAACTGAAAGAGGGGAGATTGAGATGAGATCTCAGGAAGAAATTCTCTCCTGTGAGGGTGGTGAGAGCCTGGCCCAGGTTGCCCAGAGAAGCTGTGGCTGCCCCATCCCTGGAGGGGTTCAAGGCCAGGTTGGAGGGGGCTTGGAGCAACCTGGTCTGGTGGGAGGTGTCCCTGCCCAGGGCAGGGGGGGTTGCAACTGGATGGTCTTTAAGGTCCCTTCCAACCCAAACCATTCTGATTCTACGATGAATCCCCTCTGCAAAGCCACAGCAGGGACACGTGCTACCAGCTAACGAGGTCTCTTTTAGAAAAACCCAAGTAGCAAAGATGCAGCATTTTGTTTGTTGTTTTTTGGTGTTTTTTTTTTAATCCTCTCTGTGCTCACAGTTGAGTGACACTATCAGGTCTAAAATCACTTACGCGCACTTTCAGATTGCATATATCTTCAGTACACCAAGCTGAGAGATTCCTGGCACCAGCATATGTCACAAAGGTCTGAAACTGCCTATGCAGTGCAGCAAATTTACCCTTTTGCTCTACTTCTTGCCCCCAAAAGGCTTTTCAACGCACAAGACACCTTGGGCATGTCACGACAGCCTGCAGTGGCCGAACTTGAGCTCCTGGTCCCCGCGCATTGGGTGACCACCGGTTCCCCCCATCAGCACAGAGCCACAGCGACCGCCCTGATGGAAATGGGGACAAAAGAGAAGAAAAACCAGCCACCCCCTCCAGCAAAAACGGGTTTAAAAACCATCGGAACGGTCAAGAAGCTCTCACTATCTTCATGTCATCAATGCACAGCCTGAGAAATAACGTCAGCAAAAACTGCAAAGCAAATGCAGGGGTTTTTTTTGTTTTTCTAAACCGTGCGAGCAGTAGTTCTTAAAAATTCCGCTTTTCCCCAGTTTTGTGTTCATTTTGAAATCTGTCAGTTTGAATCATTCCCCCGGTCCAGGAGAGTGCTTTATGATCCTCCATCCCCAGGAACGACAGCTTTGCTCGTAACGCCTTGAGAAGGAAAGAAAGAAAAATCTTTATGCTCTCTTACTCCATCCCCCAAAGAGGCTGGTTTGATTCCCGATGCTCCAGCATATTTCTGTCTTTTACCACACTTCAAGGCTATTTTCTCCCTGCCAAAATATGCAAGGAAAAGCAGCGCAAGCCCTGCAGCCCTGGGGGAAGGGCCAGCCCCGCAGCTCTTATTATCTTTGGATGGGAAGAGGGAGAGAGACAGAGACGCTGTTAATGCCTCGGATATTTCTAGATCCTACTGCTGTTCCACCAAGGAAGTCTGAAACGTAAAATGCCATTGGAAACATCACACGGGCCATTTAAAAAACCCCACTGTAAGAGTCTAAGTGGGTTTATTATCAGCACCTAGAGTCTCTTAGACGTAGCCTGCTGGAAGATTATGCTGGTTATACAGCTCACGTGTTGCTCTTTATAAATTCAAACCAGCACCAAACCTTTGCCTGGAGAGTCACATCCTCCTAAACATGTCTCTGGTGTCAAACATTTTATGGACTTGAATGTTTCCTTGCCTTTGGGATGTGACATGATATCCAGATCTTGAAGGACAAGAGGAAACGGGCACAAACTTCAATATAAGAAGTTCCATCTAAACATGAGGAGGAACTTCTTCACTTTGAGGAAGGCAGAGCCCTGGAAGAGGCTGCCCAGGGAGGTGGTGGAGTCTCCTTGTCTGGAGACATTCAAAACCCACCTGGGCACATTCCTGTGCAACCTGCTCTGGGTGGACCTGCTTTGGCAGGGGGTTGGACTAGATGATCTCCAGAGGTCCCTTCCAACCCCATATCATCCTGGGATTCTGTGGAAGAGCGAGCCTGGGTGAGACTCAGGGTCTGTATCGCTCCCCTGCGGATCACAATTTGGTCCACAGTTTCGTGACCGAGCAGATAAAAGTTGGGCATTAACTAGTTCACAGCCACGTGATGCTTTGAAGATACAAAGCTCAGAGTCTGTGCAGATGGCATTTTGTAGCATTAGCCCCATCTCCTCCCCACTGCAGCCCTGACCTGCAAACACAAAAGCTGCCAAACCGCTACGGCAATCCATCATCCATGGACCGACACCATGGATGCTCTCCTCTGAGGACACATTTAAAATGGGGGGTTATATTAATTGCTATGCTGAAAAGTCAGACAGAGAGCAAGCCAAGCTTCAAAGACTCATTCACTTCTCCCAGAACAAGAAACAAAATCCTTCATTCTGTTTTCCATTAGGAAAGAAGTAGCCCAAGCAGCTTCCTATTGTTCTTCTGCTTATGGGGTCTGTTTCCCAAACTTACAGCTCAGCCCAGTCGGTCTGGATGGAACCTAAGGAAGTCCCCAGAAATGACATGTTTTTGGAAAACGAGAATTTCTACTGGGAAAGCATCGCTTCATGGGCCTTGCTATCGGAAGGATCTCCCACACGTCTGCTTGTCAGTCATCAAAAGGGCTGGCCCATCGGGATGTCTCCAGCCCAAATCCCCTAGGATTTGAGGATGCAGCACCCTGCAGGTGGCAGGCTAAGGGATAGAGCTGACCCTATGGGTCAGGGCAGGAGTTTGACAATGCCCACAGAGGCCACCTTTAACCCCCCCAGGTTCATACCGAGCTGGGTGGATTACGGAGCAGGTAAACGACCCTGGCTGGGTGCTTCTCACACACCTGGGGCATCCCCAGGTCTTCACCCCATACGCTGCAGCCAAAGGAAAGCTCTCAGGTTTTCATCTGCAGCTCCATGAAACAACGGGCGTCTGTTCACCGCCTCCAACGGGACACGAATCCAGACTTTACTGAGTTTATCCAAAGCAATTCTTTCCAAGTTAGGAAAACCCAGGCTTGCCTGGCTGGAGGACAGGCCACGCTACTGCTGTGCACGTCGGCTGTCCTGCAAACCACCCCGAGCAGGAGGGCAGACTGCAAAAACACTGATTTTTTAATTATTTCTTTTTTTCCCTTTTGAGGCAGGCAGCAGCACCTCGGTGAGACAGTCTCAGAGGAAGGGTCTGGCTCAGCTCTGGAGACCAAGCACGGGTCCGACAGGAACAGGACTTGCTGTGCCAGTGATAGGGGAAATCTCTCCTACCCCTTCACAGATGTTCCTCCAAACACTTCTGCTAATTGAATCAACACCCTCCTGTTCAGATGAACATATGGCTGTGTTTGTACCAGCGCTGCTTTTACTTTAACAGGTCCTACAAGGTGCTTTAAGGACAGGCTGGACCGCTAAACTATCATTAGCGACCTCTTTATGAGAAAAAAAAAAAACCAAAACAAAACAGGCTTTAGCCTGTTTTTTTTTTTTCCACCTGCCCATCACTGCAGGGTCCAGGTGCGAGCCCTGGAGCTGTGGTCCAGGTGCCCAGCTTGAGGACACAAGCTGTCCCCTGCTTCCATGGGCATCCAGCTGGAAAAGGTCCAGAGAGAGGTCTAATTAACCAAAGCGCTCGTTTCCCTTTTACAGACCCACTCTCCCCAGGGGCTCCGAGGGAGGTATGCTGTGCCCTGCCCGGGGGGGCAGGTGGAAGCAGAGGTCTCAGCTTCAGTTTTATGGCCAGGAGGATGAATGGGAGAGGTGGGAAAAGGTGCTGGAGAACACAAAAGCTCACCCAGATGAGATGCTCCACCAAACACCTCGTCACACCTGGATGTGCCTGGACTATCTTATCCCAACGGGTCCCTCCTCCCTTCCTCAGGGGTACCCGGGTCCCATCATACATAATCCTGGCTCCTCTTAAAATAAGGTTTTACCATATGAAAAAAAATATAATGCTAGCAGGATTAAACCAGAAAAAGGACCCTACAGGTGCGTGAGGGGCCGTGGGGAGCGGGGAGCCCATATAAGACTCTCCTCTGGAGGGGTGTGAGCTGGACACAGCCACAAATGGTGGCGGCTGCATCCTATGGGACTTAAAGCACCTGGGACAAAGGCAGAAGGGGCACCAAGGGGGCAGGAATGCCACCTTCTACAGCAAAATAGTTGGCTTTTGGGGTTGCGCTAAGTTTTGGGAGAGAACGTGGATAACGGGGGGCACGTGGACCAGAGGGAAGGGGGGGCTACAGTTAAAAAAAAAAAACAACCAAAAGGCAGGAGAGTGGGACCAAAAAAAGAAACCCTATTAGGAGTGATGCAGAGCTGGCTTTCAGTGCTCCGGACCTTGTGTTTTCTGGCCTTATTTGTGAAACACAAATAATCCAGCCTTCTCCGTAAGCAGCCAGATCCGGTGGAATTACATGTCTGAGTACTCTCGGTAAACAGACGGAAAGCTGTGGAAACATCGCTTCGGGCAGTACGCGTTAACAAGGGGGCCTTTATCGCTCAACCTGGCTCTTCCTGGCAGAAGAAAACCCGCTGGCCCCGGCTGAAGCCCCTGCAGCAACTGGTGCGTTCCATCGGGCTGCAAGCTCCCAGTGCACGTTAAATATTTATTTATTCGCCCCTGGTGATGCGGATGGGACCCGCCGGAATTGGGACCGCCAAGGGGGCAGGGAGGAGGGATGCTGCTACCCATCTCGAGGTGGGAGAAGGGATGGTGAGAGCCAAATACGTAGGAGCCACCTTCCCCCCCTCCAGTCCCCGGCAGCGTTGAGCATCTGCTTTCATCTCCCGATAAAAGCCCCCGACGCGCTGCCGACACGTCCCATCGGCCAGGCTGGGCACGGGAGAGAGGATTTCCTGCCAGGGAAGCACATCATCTGCCGGGGAGAGCGGCGGGCAAGAGCTGACCCCATTTCGCGGAGTCGATGGAAAATGCCGAAATGAAACCCAGCTCACCCAAAAAAAAAAACACCCAGGAGCTCGGCTACGGGACTGACGGAGAGCAATCGCCTGGCCGGGTGGGAGGATCAGCGTGCTCCCTCCCGGCGGCAGGATCTACAGATCCGAAAGTATTTTCCAGACCAAAAAGGCGCTTATTTCTTTTCAAAGATCTTCTGCTAAGGATCAGTTAAGATTTTTTCCCTATTCCTACAGGGGAAAAGTCCCACCTCCGTGCAAGAAAAACCTCAGTGTGAGGGCAACAGAGGGATCTGGGGAGAAATTTCACCTTTACCCACCATCTGCAAAGTGATGAGGTGAAGCAACACTTCTTGCATGATGGATATATGTTGGGGGGAGGGGGGGCGCGTGTCTCATTTTTTGGCCAAGATGCACATGGCCACATCCAGGCACACCCCAAATCCACCCCCAGCTCTCCCCTGCTTCACCCCAACAAAGGACTGCGAAGCTATTACAGCCTCCTGCTTCCACACTGTGCTCAAAATAAATCATTATACTCAGTTCAAATAAATTATTATACTCGGCTCAGACACCTCAGCTCTTATTTGTTTCTAGCCAGGAGCGTTCCAGGCTATTCTTGACCAAAAAAAAAAAAACCTCAGGAAATTCAGGTGGAGCCTTATTTATTTTTTTTTTTTTCCTACTGAAAGAAACCATCCTTTTATTGAAACCTCACTGCCTGGTGACAGGAGGGGGGTCAGGACTCCTAACGAAGAGCTGCAACCCTCCGTGACCATCAGATAGTGGAAAATAAAGGAATTTTTGCCAGTGCACGTCCTGAGCAGGGACCTGTAACGCAAGATGAGGACACGGGCACAGAAAGGAGGGAAAGACCAGGCTTCTCTTGGGAAGCTGGAGGTCGCAGAGAGCACCGCTGGGCTGCTTGTTCTTCCTATATTTACACTTACAGGTGATTTTTCAAAGCCAGGCTGCCAGATATTTCTATGCATTTCTATGTGTCCCTTAACCACGTGCCCCCCGAGTGCGGCGCAGCACCGTGCCTGCACCCAGGCACTGCACTTGCTGCAGTGTTTTCCATCCAAAGACCTCAGTGTGAATTAATTTAGCTTCCCAGTACCCTTGCCAGGTAGATTATCTCCCTCTCACAGAGAGAGGAGAGGACCAAGAAAACAAAGAGGGGCTAAAAATGAAGGCAGCCCACTGGGACTGCCTTTAGCACAGACCTTTATGTATTTTATTTATTTTTTTTTTCTTCCCCCCACTAAATTTGCAAAAAAAACATATGTTTGCAAGAGAGAGCAGACAAAAGGTCAACCATGAAGACGGATGCTGATGCTCTGACTTCAACCCATGCCCGCAGAGACAGGAGCTGCCTGCATGTCCACACCAACGTGACTTCACTGAATTTCACTGAATTTTTAGAGTTGGAAGGCACCATAGAGATCATCTAGTCCAACTCCCCTGATGAAGCAGGATTGCCTAGAGCTTGTCAGAGCATGTTACTCAGGACTGCATCCAGGTGGGTCTTGAAAATCTCCAAAGAAGGGGACTCCAGAACCTCCCTGGGCAGCCTCTTCCAGGGCTCTGTCACCCTTACTGTGAAGAAGTTTTTCCTCATATTTGAGTGGAACCTCTTATGTTCCAACTTTGACTTTTCAAGCCAAAAAGAGCAGGTTTTATAGCCCAAACACGATTACAGGACAACGATGTACATCAGGGACATCTCCAGACCTGCTCTCACCGCTGCTTCTCTTCCCCCAACATCAAAAGCTCCCCCCCCAAACTCCCTAAATTCCCGATGACTTGCCTCAGAAGTGGGAGCTGGGATGTGGCAGGTGGGGGTGGAAACACAGAACTGGGCCAGGGGAGGGTGATGGACCCACCAGGAGGAGGAAGAGGAGGAGGAGGAGGAGCAGCTGTGGTCACAGCAGACGCCCCGTCCCACTCCTGCCCCACGGCGCAGCCCACCCCTGCGTGATCTGGCTCCTAAATTTAACACAGCCAGAGAGGGGCTTTGAAACACCAGCCAAACCTCGGGGTTATGTGCGTGCCGAGGGAGGGAGGAAGGGAGGGAACACATCCCCACGCTTCCCTTCGGCTTATCTCGCCGTCTTGGGTGGGGGGAGCAGCTCTGCCACCCACCAGACACTGTCTTCATCCAAACCTTCCCCGTTTCCCCGCCAAAAGCAGCCCAGGAGGAGCTTTGAGAGGTCTGGATTAGGGGCATCACTCTCCCCGTCATCCCAGGGCACGTGGGAGGCAACGAGGGATCTTCCCCTGAGCCACAGGGTCCCCTCGCTCCCACCCCATAGCAAGCCTGGGTGGGCAGGCACCCCCTCAGCCCACCACACATGGAATTCCCATCCGTCCTCCTCCCAGAGTGGAATCATACAATAGTTTAGGTTGGAAAAGACCTTTAGAATCATAGAATGGTTTGGGTTGGAAGGGATCTCAAAGATCATTGAGTTCCAACCACCCTGCCATGGGTGGGGACACCTCCCACCAGACCACGTTGCTCCAAGCACCATCCAGCCTGGCCTTAAGCATCTCCAGGGATGGGGCAGCCACAGCTTCTCTGGGCAACCTGGGCCAGGGTCTCACCACCTTCACAGCAAAGAATTTCTTCCTGAGATCTGACATAAATCTCCTCTCTTCCAGTTTGAAACCCTTCCCCCTCATCCTATGGCTCCCCTCCCTGATCCAGAGTCCCTCCCCATCTCTCCTGGAGCCCCTTTAGGGACTGGAAGGGGCTCTAAGGTCTCCCCGGAGCCTTCTCTTCTCCAGGCTGAACCCCCCCCAACTCTCTCAGCCTGTCCTCCCAGCAGAGGGGCTCCAGTTCTTGGAACATCTCCGTGGCCTCCTCTGACCCTGCTCCAACAGGTTCATGTCTTTCTAATGTTGGGGGCTCCAGGCCTGGACACAACACTTTAAGATCATCCAGTCCAACCCTAAGCCAAACACTGCCAAGTCCAGCCCTAAATCATGTCCCTGAGCACCACATCTACACATCTTTTAAATACCTCTAGGGATGGAAGCTGGCATCCGACCAGCCCCACCAGCTTTGTGAGGTCTCCCCAGCTGATGTTCTCCTGGAGGGTCTCCAAAGAACACCAGGGCAGTGCTGGAGGAGACTCCCTCTGAGAGAGGGGAGGGAGGACAGCACAAAGTGGGGTTCACGTGGGGATTCCTCAGCTCAGGGTGCTACAGGCATCCCCTGCACCCCACTGCCTCAGCGTGCCTTCATCCCAACTCCTCTCAGGATGCCCATGGGGAGCCAAGCCTTCCCCGGGAACTGGCTCTCGGCTTGTGCACAGATCAAGAATAAAGAAGTGCTAGAAGAAAGAAGTGTACAAAATAAAAAATAAACCCCCTGAAAAAAAAAAAAAAGAAAAAAAAATGAAGCAAAGCTGACATGTTCTGAGCAAGGTTCAGATACACCATAGTGCACCATCACCATCCTCAGTGACTCCGAGAGCCCCTGCAACTTCTGCTTGGGTCGAAAGGCCCACTATCTCTCCAAATTACCCAGGAAATCCCCTGCAGCAATTATTCCAGGCAGAAAATGCCTCCTCTATCATGGCAATAATAAAAACCGAGGTATTTGTGTGGCTTCTTGCTTTGATGGGAAAACAGCTGAAGCTGAGAAACCCGCGCCCGCAGTGAATCCCATGCAAGCCCTTCTCACGCTCCGCTGCCCGGCCCCGGCGCTCAGGACAATACACTTTTCTTTATCCCCAAGTCGGATTTCCCCTTCTTTTTTTCTTTTTTTCTCCTCTTTACCACACATCACCAGCCAAAGGGACAGCTGAGGGGAAGGATGAACAGGAACCGGGAAAAAAAGCTGATTTTTCAAAAACAATTTAAATACTGCCTGGCCCAGTTCACCTTCTATTTGATATATAATGGGAAGCTGAAATCCTTTGGGTGGAGGGAGGAATAGCCCCAGCTCCAGCCCCATCCCACAGCCCTGAAGGGTTTTTCCTGCAATCACAAATCCTTTTTGCTCAGGAATGGGGACCTGGCCTGTGACACCACGGTCCCCTTTCCTCTAAACACCCCCCTACTGTGATTTTAGCATTTTGACCCTGCCAAAAGCACCTAATGGCAGACAGGAGAGTCTTTAGGTTTCCAGGATGTTTGCAGCATCCAAGCATTGGAATGGGCTGCCGAGGGAAGTGGTTGAGGCACCATCCCTGGAGGTCTTCAAAAGACGGGTTGACATAGTGCTTAGAGTCATGGTTTAGACATGGTGGGGGGTTCTTTTGTATGGATTTCTTTTGGGTTTGTTTTGTTTTGTTTTGTTTTGTTTTTTTTATCAGAGTTAGGCTGATGGTTAGACTAGATGATCTTAAAGGTCCCTTCCAACCTAGATGATTCTATGATCCTATCCCTGCTCCCTCCCCATCCCTGGGATGCAGGACGTGATGAGCCACTTGCCCTCCAGTCCCCACGCAGGCTGATAGGGAAGGGAAGGAAAATCTCTACGTAGGAAAACTTCTTATTTACAAAATCTCCATCTTAAACAAGCAGACAGACGCAGGGCAGAAGAAGGAAGCTGGTGCCCAGGCTCGGTGCACAAGGACCACCGCAGACGCCAAGCTTTTACAAGCTTTTTCCAACTGTCACAAAAAAAAACCCCAAACAACCCAATCCCCAGCACTGAAAAACCCTCAGCAAATTTAGCAAAACATGTCAACAATTTTCGTGTCACAGCCCAGGCACACGTGCTCTCCTCGCTAAAAGGAGATGCTTCTTTAGAAACCTTCTTTTGCAAAAACTGTTGGTGGGCTTTTTGTTTTCCTTTCTAGTGCTAAGTACTCACAAGCATCCTGGAAACCTTAAAAAAAAAAAAAAAAAAAGGCCATTTTTAGACTTACACGCGCAGAGAGGACTAAGATTGTGTCACCATGTGTCTGAGCTAGATGTTAAATTCTCCAAAAAACATATGCTGAAGACTTTTATAACAAAAGAGACTGCAATGATAAAGGGAAGCCTTATGTTCACGTACTGGTTCGTCGCGCAAGATTAGAAATTAGCTCACTATCCAATTCTCGTACAAAGGCTTTAAAAGGACAGGATTTCTCCTTAAGATGAAAGCGATGAGCTGATAGCTATTCGTTATTGAATTACTCATACAGATTTAAAAGCAGGAGAAGTACAAAGCTTGTCGTCTTCTGCACCGTCAAGAAAAATGACAGGGGCAAGGGCTAGAGCATCGCATCCAGGACGGTCCATCCATCCCGTGGGTGTCACACTTAAACCCTGCTCCCGGGGGGACCGGAGCTGCCCTGCTGAATTGGAGGTCACAGATCAATACAGCATATCCCCAGGGGATCAGAAGTTTAGGTATGGAAAAGATGGGCCACTTATTAGAAGAAACTATAAGAAATAAAACAAAGTGTATGTTTGGCAAGCAGGATGAGAGTCCAGTTTCGGTAAGAAGTTGGGAACTACTGGAGAGAGATCATCAGAGGCTCGGAAGATGATGAGGGACTGGAGCATCTCTCTGCTGAGGAAAGGCTGAGAGACCTGGGGCTGTTCAGCCTGGAGAAGAGAAGGCTGAGAGGGGACCTCACCGATGCTGAGCAATAGCTAAAGGGCAGGTGGCAAGAGGATGGGGCCAGACTCTTCTCAGTGGTGCCCGGTGACAGGACAAGGGACAACAGGCACAAGCTGAAACATGGGAAATTCCATCTGAACATGAGGAGGAACTTCTTTCCTTTGAGGGTGGCAGAGCCCTGGAAGAGGCTGTCCAGAGAGGTGGTGGAGTCTCCTTCTCTGGAGATACTCAAAACCTACCTGGACACGTTCCTGTCCAGCCTGCTCTGGGTGACCCTGCTCTGGCAGGGGGTTGGAGGAGATGATCTTCAGAGGTCCCTTCCAACCCCTGCCAGCCTGGGATTCTGGGATTAAACCTCTTGTGTCAGAACTAGTGCTGATCATCAGACACGAAGGAGGTGGTCTGACACCTCTGTGCCCAGGACCAGCCTGGCCAGGCAAGCTGTCCCCCTGAAATAGCTTCTTCCCAGCCTCCTCCTCCCAAAACAGGCTTTGGTTTCAGCTGCAGTTGTTCTCTCCCGAATTGCTCCTCCTGAAATAGTCTCCCTTCCTCTCTCCTGGGGGAGGATTTGCCCCGTGAGATGACAGCAGGCTGGACGAGCAGGAGAAAGCTAAAATAAGACTTTCCCCAAGATTAACATCCCACTAGCAGCTGTATTACAGTGAAATGCAACCACCTGGAGGATTAACTTATAGGCGGATTAATATATAGACTGAAATTTATAAATAGACTGAATATTTAATTTCTGGAAAGGAGGAAGGTGGGAGCCCCCACACAATAAGGAATATACCCCCTATGCAGAACAGCCGTGCACACCATTGAGTGTTCCCCTTCATCTGCAGTATCAACGCGGGCTCCCGTCAGTGGGAATATAGAAATAGGGAGGAGCTAACGATACACCTGACATTTCATAGAATCAGAGAATGGTTAGAGTTGGAAGGAACCCTAAAGATCACCTCATTCCACCCCCCTGCCCTGGGCAGGGACACCTCCCACCAGACCAGGTTGCTCCAAGCCCCCTCCAACCTGGCCTTGAACCCCTCCAGGGATGGGGCAGCCACAGCTTCTCTGGGCAACCTGGGCCAGGCTCTCACCACCCTCTCAGTCAAGAACTTCTTTTACCACCCAACACGCAAAACTACAGCTGATAAGCAAATAAATCTGAGATGCAGAAGTGACAGGAAGGCAGGTGCTTCGATGCCCTACATGAGCAATGTTCCACCTACCCAACCTCTGTCCAAGGGCTTTCCAGAGGGCCAAGTCTTGCAGATTAAACGCTAAGCAACACTGCAAAACCAGCTGTAAACACTCGTGCCATCCGAACCCTTGGGAATCAGGAAAGAAAACCCACCTGGATATCGGGGTTACCCTTGGAAAGACCAACCCTCCCTTCCCATCCCATCCGTCAGAAGTAACAGCCACTTGCCGCGGACGGGGAGTCATTTATTAGAAGGAGCTGCAAGAACGAAACAGTTTGGGCTCAAGCTGTGGTTTACCCCCAGAGAAAATCCATCTCAGGAAAACCAGAGGGCTCGCTCACTGCAGAATCAGATAAAAGTTATCTTCAAAAGTTGCGCCGTTACCCGGCATCGACACCCAAGTTCCCCCGTCGGGCAGGCGGCGGCAGGGCGTGAGAAATCATAAAGCCATCCTTAGCAACGTGAAGGCATCGCATCTATAAAATAGCCATCTTGTGTGAAAGGGAAAAAAAAAAAAAAAAAA
>QJSC01029035.1:0-14122 GCA_003697955.1 Calidris pygmaea | reverse complement strand
GGGGGGGTGTGTGTGTGTGTGTGTGTGTTGCCGAGGCTTGTGTCGGCAATTGAAAAATAATAAATTAATTCCATTTGGAGAAAACGCTGCCATTTATAACCCAGCAATTAAGAACAGATTTAATTTTAGATATTGCTGCATTCTTCAGCTTATTGAGTTATTCAGTAACGACGCTGGTCCTATCGGTATATACCCAGTTCTTAAAAAAACAGACCCAGGCCACTTTCTCACCCCTTAAATTAGCGACAACAGAGATGAGAAGGGAACGTCGCTCCCTCTCTCCCAGGAGCTGCAACATACGCTCTTTGCTGCCAATAAAGACAAAAAAAGCGCAAGCACGGAGCACACGCTGGGATTTCTACCACAACTGGCCAAATTATATCAGCCAGGGGCACCCAAGGAGTTAACAAACGTTTAAAAAATGGAGTGTCCATTTCCAGAAGGACAGGGAACTGGTGGAGAGGGCACAGCAGAGGGCTACAGAGATGATGAGGGGTCTGGAGCATCTCCCTTATGAGGAAAGGCTGAGGGACTTGGGTGGTTTTAGTCTGGAGAAGGCTGAGGGGGGATCTGATCAACACCTATGAATACCGAAAGGGTGGGTGTCAGGAGGATGGGGACAGTCCTTTTTCAGTGGTGCCCAGGGACAGGACAAGAGGAAATGGGCACAAACTTGAATATTAGAAGTTCCACCTAAACATGAGGAGGAACTTCTTTCCTGTGAGGGTGGCAGAGCCCTGGAAGAGGCTGCCCAGGGAGGTGGTGGAGTGTCCATCTCTGGAGACATTCAAACCCCACCTGGACACGTTCCTGTGCAACCTGCTTTGGCGGGGGGTTGGACTAGATGACCTCCAGAGGTCCCTTCCAACCCCATGTGATTCTGTGAGCGAGGCAGAGCTGTATTTGCAAACCAGGGTCTGCAGACATTTGGAGGGAGACAAAAGCAGCCCAAGGAATGGCTGGAGAGGTGCCCTCAGCCCCATCTCCCTCCCTGAGGCCGAGCCGTACCTACGAAATAGGTAAGAAAAGAGAAAAAGGTTTTTTATTTGGCCGTGGCTCTGACAGCAGGAAGGTGATGCCCAGGGAGACTGGTGCTGCCGGCAGGGCTCCAGCTGGCACCGAGGGGACGGGAGACTGGTGGCTGCATCCCACACTGGGAAGAGTCAGAGCGGTCCACGGACCAGTACCTGCATCCCAGCGGCGATGGGGCAGCCCTGGGCCCCCCCTGGAGAAGGCTGGTGGGAAATGGGACGTGTCCCCACTGTCTCCCCTTGGGAACGCGGCAGCAAACGCTCGCTGTGATCACCAGCAACCTCCACACCATGAAAACTGTCTCTCTGGAGAGGGAAAAGGGAAGGTAAATAGGAGCAAGAGCACGGGAGATCTCTTTTCCCCGCCAGTGCTCATGGTGCCACCAGGCTCCCGGCCACCTCCGGCAGCAGGACACCACGACATATGGAACAAAGGGACACACATAGGTTGTGGCAGCAGTCCAGACTTCAAAAGCAAAATTACAGCACGCAGTAAGGGACAAGTTGTGACATGGTCCTTTAATGATGGCAGTGGAGGGGACGCTGGTCATCACCTGAAACACTATGGTGATGCAGTGACAGTTATTTGCTGTTAACACCCACCATCAGAGGACACCACAGCCAAGACAGGCCACAGGATCTCCACAGACAACCTGTGGGGCTTGGTGCAGGAAACGCGGGACGATGCTCTGGGCAGAAGGGGCAGCACAGCAAGAGCTACATGAAAATAGCCAGGGTTTCTTTCACCATCAAGATACTGAAGCTCATATTCATGACAAGTCTTCATGGTGCAACAACACGATTTTGCAAAATAGAACCATAGAATGGTTTGGGTTGGAAGGGACCTTAAAGACCATAGAGTTCCAACCCCCTGCCCTGGGCAGGGACACCTCCCACCAGACCAGGTTGCTCAAAGCCCCATCCAGCCTGACCTTGAACACCTCCAGGGATGGGGCACCTGCTGCCACGAGTCCTCTCGAGCCAGAAGCACAAATGAAAGCAAGCAAAATTAAATTAAACCTTAGCTTTTATAGGGTTGCCCCTTCTCCTCGTACAAAAAAAGAAAAAAAAAATAATTCCCAAGCACATATTTTTATTTACCAAGATTCCAGTAGTCTCGTTTCCTGCTACAGCCCTCTCGAAGGCGGGAGTATTGTTGCACTAATTGCAAGTCTATTGAGAAACAGGCTACCCTCGGCTTTCAAACTGGAATTAGTTACGCTCGGTCTGACCTTGCATTATTTTGAAGCACTGCAACATTAAAAGAAAATTAGAGTGACTTGTTAAATCCTTTAAAAGGTAAAGCAACCCTA
Source organism: Calidris pygmaea (assembly GCA_003697955.1). Classification (NCBI taxonomy): domain Eukaryota; kingdom Metazoa; phylum Chordata; class Aves; order Charadriiformes; family Scolopacidae; genus Calidris; species Calidris pygmaea. Next base: position 11,778 of record QJSC01029035.1, on the reverse strand, counting down.
TTGCTCCAGGTTCACACAGACGCCAAAAAAAAAAACAAAAACCCAAACCAAAATCAAGCTCTTAAATCATGACTACTGCTTTAATGTGGTGGGATTTAGTCTTATATTATAAATTCATTCATTTCTCATTTACTTCAACAATCACACTAGCTTTAATGAGCTCTCCCTATGAAGACTGCCAACTACAAAGAATCACGTTTGCTTATGTTACAGAGCTCTGCACACCTCGAATGGAAATCCTAAAACATCGCAGCCTTCTTAGCAGCCAGATTACTAGTTTTTAATCCTCTCTGCCAGATGCATTTTTAATCTCTTGGCGTATAATAAAGCAAATTAGTGTAATTGTCTGGGTAAAGTGAACCAAAACATGCACATCAGATTTAAAAAACAAAACAAACCCAACCTTTGGTTATGTTTTACACAGCTGGTGACTGGTGGAGCTGGGGGCTGAATTGGGCTCTGCAGGCACTGAGAGAGAAGTTGCTGGGTGGATGGTGAGCAAGGAGCTCCACCACCCCTCGGCCACGGATCAGGGGATGCCTTTTCTCCTCCAGGTCCCAGGGACCATGGATGGGCAAAGCATCTTTGCTCTCACAACAGAGCACGAGTCCAGGCTATTGGGCAAGTGCTGCTCCACAGCAAGTTCAGATGGTCCCTTGGTCCCTGGGAACTGCTCCTCCTCTTCAGATTTACACCGGGCTGGCCACTGCAAGCCACCTCCTGACCCATCAGGCAGGTTCTTGGCACACGCCAAGCTTTTGCAGCGAGGAGCTCTGCCTCTCCAGAGCCACCACCTTTTGCCCCCATCTATTTATTTCTTAGCTCAACAAGACCTTGCTGTGTCTTCGTAGAAAAAGAGAGCCTGTATCACAAACCGTTTTCTCCAGATCAAGGAGATTGCTGCCAGATTCAGTGGCCCTAGGAGCATTAGGGAGGTTGTTCCCATTTTCCACCAGCGCCAGGGGGCCAAATTCAGCAGGGTGAATTCAGAATAATTACATGCACGCCCTTAAGAAGCTATTTTTTTATCCATTTCAACCCAGCTAAAAGCGTCACCAACTTCAGCGAGGTGGTTCATCAAGCAGCAGGCTACATCCCTCTTCGTTCCCATCCTTGAGGTGGGATTCGTTCACGCTGCAATTAGGTGTGGGTGCAGGGGTCCGTGCCTGGCTGGTGCTGGGGGAGACCCAAAAGGAACCAACCCATGAGCATCAGCTGGGCACGCGTCCTTTCCCACGCAGGACAAGAGCCCGGGAACGCAAGAAGTCACTCATAAGTGCTGTCTCCTGGGAAAAGCTTTAGCAACCTTTTTTTGGTTGTTTTATGTTTGTTTGTTTGTTTTAATTTAAAAAAAAAATAAGCAAACAAAGGTCCCTCCAGAGAAAGTGCATTCTGCCAAGATGTTTTCCCCCCGGGGATGAGAATGGCGAAAGGGCTGGGGGACACCGCAGGGGGACATACAGTGATAAAAACAGCTCTGCTGGGAGCTGCTGGAGAGGAATAAATAAATCCATGGAGAAATACATGTTTAAAAGGGCCCTGCACACAGGTAACCCAGGCACAAACACTTCAGAGCTAGAAGAGGGCTTCCCTCCCCACCTGCCATATCCAAGCCATATGGATGCTCGTCCTTGTACCAAATCCTCCTCCTCTCACAAGAGCCTGTTCCCAGGAACACGGATTATCCAGCAAGAGAATATCCCGTGTTAGTTTGTTCAGGAGATGGGCTGGGTGTGCCAGCTGCCAGCCACCGCTCATCGACCCCTCAGGGAAGGGGGAGAAAACGTCAGCTATTTCTATTTTAAAAGCAGAAAACAACTGAACTTGGACGCTAACATCCAGTTTGGCTTTAGGAGGGATTTCAAGAACTCGGGCTCCTTCGTTCCTTAATCCCACACCACGCTTCCCCACTACCAACCAGTATCGACTTCTAACAATGCAAAAGCATCTGCCCACATTTTTGCAATTATTTCAGACCCGGCAAAGAGCACCCTCCCCTTTCTGTAGGGTTAATCTAAAGAACAGTTGCCAAAATGCTGAGAACACAGTCAAACAATAGCTCCTCTGATGAAATTCCTCCACTCCATAGAGAAACCAGTATCCTCCAGCTGCTGTGGCTTGTCCAGAGAGATCTCCCAGTGTTTACCCGCTCCCATAAAGAAAAAAAAAAAAAAATAGATGACAAACTAAAAGATTTGAGTGCAGCTTGCAAAAAAAAAAAAAAAACACCAAAACCAAAAACTTAATGCAGAGCCTTGCAATCTAACAGCAGCACAAAAGTTTTTATTAATGCAACATTTGCTTTGTGTGAAATATAAACCTGGGGGCATCACTGGAAGGAGGGCACAGCGGCCACCTGTCCCGGGGATAGAGACTCGCTGTACTTACCAGTACAGAGACCACTTTTAGCAGCTCCATCCCTTTAAATACTCATTCCCCCTGGAATCTCTGATCAGTCATTTATAAAAGCCGGGTAGCTGAGCCGGACAGCTGAATTACAGCAGCTATTATCCACGTGTGCCTGAATACAAGCAGACACCTTTATTTATAAAGGCTCTCCGGCTGACCGAGATTTGACATCGGCTACCGAAAAAAAAAAAAAAAAAGAAGCGTTCAGCATCCAACTGACTGCCTCGGAATAATGTGATGGAAGGTCAGCGAGCACGGCCTGAGAAGACACCTTTGCGCAGCGCTAAGAGCTATCGTTAAAAGAATTCACGCTGCTGCCACGACTCTTTTAACCGAGCAGGTTTTAAGTAATTGATTCCCTGAACAGACACAACCGAGTTGCGCACCTTTGCCTCCACCGCTGGTATGTACTCAAATGGATTTTATCTTTCTATTCCCTAGACCTAATTCTAAGACATCTTGAGTTTTGTTTTTTTGTTTTGTTTTGTTTTGTTTTTTTTTTTTTTTTGTTATCAGGCCTATCCCCTCTCCTGGGTCTCTGTGTTGCTGTTTCATGGCCATTCACCTTCTGGCTCATCCCTGCCTGCAAGCCACGAGTGTGGACACAGGCTTTCCACGAAACCAGGGTATTACACCCTGGAAATACAAGGGCACAGGGATGGGGAAGGAAGAAGAAAAGCAGGTGGTAAGAAAAATCCATTGCTCATGGCTGGTTTTCTTCAGCTCGAATAATCCCAGCAGCAACCCCTGGTAACTGAAGGTAACCAAGTCACGGAATGGATTGGGTTGGAGTGACCTTTAAAGGCCATCCAGTCCAACCCCCGCTTCCACGAGCAGGGACATCTTCAACTAGATCAGGTTGCTCAGAGCCCTGTCCAACCTGGCCTTGAATGTTTCCAGGGATGGGGCATCTACCTGTCCTTGGCAAAGGCATGAACACTGCTTTAAATTGACAGCATCCCCAGGACCAGCACGTGCACACACACCAGGCAGGGCTCGCCCTGGTGAAGGAAGGTTTTAAGTACGTGCTTGTTCACATCAAGCTCCTAACTCTGTTATAATAAGCAACACAGGAGCTGGAATCCTTCCTGGCACCTAGAGATGGGACCCAGCTCCTGCCGGGGCTCCAAGGGCTGCATAGTGCCTGCTGGAAGAGTAATGGTAAGGAAGAGTCCTCCTTGCCTGGCTGCTCATTTCTTAAGCAAGGACCATTAAAAGCATCTTACTTCGACTTCCAAAAGCATCCTTCCTGCTTCCAGCAGCTTCTCCCCTTGCACCCATCCCTCCCATCACACCCAAACCTGCAGCCCTGGAGCAACAGCCCCAGCCCAACATCCAGCTAAAATTCATAGAATGGTTCAGTTTGGAAAGGACCTTAAAGACCATCTAGTTCCAACCCCCCTGCCCTGGGCAGGGACACCTCCCACCAGACCAGGTTGCTCAAACCCCCATCCAGCCTGACCTTGAACCCCTCCAGGGATGGGGCAGCCACAACTTCTCTGGGCACCTGGTCTATGGTCTCACCACCCTCACAGTCAAGAATTTCTTCCTAATGACCTCAGCACCCCCTGACAGCACCAACCTGAAGCTCCAGGGAGGTTTCCCAGGTCCCCCCGAGGGGCTGCTGGATGGGTTCCCCTGGGGACCCCCAGCACCAGCGTCAGGAAGGAGCTACGCGCTGCCCGTGTGTTGCCAAGTAAGTTGTTATGGTTACTGGAGGGTTTGTTGGGTTTTTTTCCCACCTCTTTTAAAAAGAATTCTTATCAGTTTAACATAATACCGCCAGTCAATAACAATTCTTATCTTAAAAGGTCACTCAGGTAGTTGTAACTCAACATTTCATCTACGTTTATATTATCTGGAGGGAAACAGCCTGAGGACTTTGCTTTTTTTTTTTTTTTTTTTAATAATCCACTTCTTTGAAACTGTAAGATTTTTTTTAAAAACCTACCAAGAACCAAGCTGACCCCACGGGCACTTTGAGCACGCTGGGGAACAGAGAGAAAAGAAGGTAGAAAAATCGCATGGGATTTTGCTGCATGAGAAACAGGGGGAATATCCCAACAGGAAAACTATGAAAACCGGGGAAATGCCACGAGCGTAGACCACAGCTGCTGCAGAAACACTATGTTCTGCTTGCAAACGTCAGACCAGCCAAGTTTCTTCACAACAAAAGTTGTGGGTTTTTTCTTCCACGTTTCTCTCCCAATTTTAGTTGGTTTTTTTTTTTTTTTTTTTCCTTCTTCACTTCCCACAGCAGCCGAGGGACAGAAAGAAGGGGACAACAGGAAAAACCCAAGGACAAGACGAACCTACGTGTGACGTTCAGGGTTTTTTCTTCTTTGAAAAGACAGAAATAAGATGGGGAAAAAAACCAAACCTGCAGTGGCACGGAAAGTGAGTTTTAAAACGTTTCAAGCTAAACCTGGTCAAACCCTGCTTTATCCACCCACTCAATTAGTTCTTTTATCAACAATTAAAACTCCCAACACAACACATGCCCACACCTCACCAGGCAACAGCACAGGCAAGGAGCAGGAGAACTAACTGGTTAAAAGTAAGGCAGGTTTGTGGCTTGTCTGAAATAAGTTTTATCAAAAAAAAAAAAAGGAAGAAAAAGAGAAATCTGGAACGAATTACTTGGGAGGATCAGTAACAGAGGAGAAGCTTTTTAAAGTGCCCTGTGCTTTAAAGCATCCTTCCAATATCTGAAGGGGTCTACAGGAGAGCTGGAGAGGGACTCTTTGTCAGGAAGTGTAGTGACAGGACAAGGGGTAATGGTTTTAAATTGAAAGAGGGGAGATTGAGATTAAATACCAGAAAGAAATTCTTTGCTGTGAGGGTGGTGAGAGCCTGGCCCAGGTTGCCCAGAGAAGCTGTGGCTGCCCCATCCCTGGAGGGGTTCAAGGCCAGGTTGGAGGGGGCTTGGAGCAACCAGGTCTGGTGGGAGGTGTCCCTGCTCAGGGCAGGGGGGGTTGCAACTGGATGGTCTTTAAGGTCCCTTCCAACCCAAACCATTCTGTGATTCTATGAAACGATCCTGCCCCTCCACCTCACGCATCTGCTGCCGAAGAGGAAGAGGGACATGGGTGGGAAGTCGGGAAGGGATCTGCTCGCTCCAACCTCAACGTGATTTGCAGTTACAGGGGCCAAATGGAGAGCCATCAGCTCCTGCACTCAACTGGCACCGCACAAGACTGGGGCGATCCACTGGGAACCCCGAAACACAGCCCAGCAGCCGCTGCAGACCACCATCTCCTCCACCCACTGGTGAGTCCAGTCCCGAGGTCCCACCGGCTCTGGCCCTTGGGGTCTGGATGTGGTGGGAGAGCAAGGGGTGCCCTTTCTCCCAACACTTATCTGCAGTAACATTAGACACCAGCACGAAGCTGGAGAGCTAACGCGCTGACGAATGCACCTTAAAATAAAGCCAGCGTTCACACTAATTACTATTTCAGTTACGCTGATTGCAAACATAACTCCCAGCTCAGTAAAAAAAAATTGCCTTCACGGGCCACACCTTAAATAAAGGTGGTTTTTTGATGTAAGAGGAGAAAAAGAAAAGTCAAAGCATGAGAAATTGTAGAAAGATGGGAATTTGCACCATGATCCACCTGGTCCACAGAAACCTTCACCAAGTGCTCAAGGGAAACTTTGCAGGAAGCTTTGGGTGACCCAAGCGTTAAGTGTTTTAAAAGTAACTGGCCCAAATGCAACTGTGTAAAATATATAAATGGTGACCGGGGCACACAGGGTCATTGGGATGCTGAGGTCTAACACACCGAAGGACCTAACGGTGCAAATGATCATCCACCAGCAACAGCCCAGGCTATGAGCAGAGTGCTTTCCTCATTCATCCATCTAATCCCATTTGAAGATAATTCACAAACTAGATTATTTTAATTGATGGCTCTACATTGGTGTTTATTCAGCTCCTTCTGTAAAGCCATCCTTGACCTCTCCCATTAATCTGTATCTCAGCGGGTTGAAGGCTACCATACACCATCAACGATGCCCTAAGCGGGTCCTCTCCTTCTCATACAGCTTCCCTGCACCCACTGCTGTGGGGCAGAACTTCATCTCGACTACTTTTCCAAACGCAAACATGAGATATCTGCACAGAAGGGCAGCATTTGGAGAGAAACCAAGGGACGACAAGCTGGTCCAGGCAGAGAACTCCAGCTCAGGTCTGGGATGATGCACGAAATGCTTCCCTGCATCTTCTCCACGCGCCTCAACAGTGGGATTTTCCCCAATTGCAGTCAGTGGGGAAATTAACCCTGACACCAGGCCCCTCGCCGAGGCACGGACTGGATGGCAAAACTGTTAAAAGGACACTGAAATACGGAAAAACCTCTTTGGGAGAGAGCAGCCCACCCGTGGGCAGACCCGCTTGCACCACACGATGCTCCAGGCAGCAAATCACACTGTTGTCATTAATTAACTTTCTCCTCCCTCCCATTTTAAGCATTGCTACCTAAAAAAAAGTTTCCCCCGGCAAGTTCTGCTGCGTGGGAAGTGCCACCACCCAAACGACCCAGCCCTCATTAGCTCTGCCCCGTGGAGGAGACCTGGCCATTGATGGTGCAAGCCACAGGGAGCTTCTCTGACTACAAGGGACACGTGCCAGGAATGGCCAGGAAAGGTGTTTTTAAGAAAATCGGAGAAAATGTAGAAATAGGAGAGGTGTCTCCTCTTGGTCCTGTCAACAGCGGGAAGGGGAAAGCGAAGGGGGGAGGTCCACCATGCCATGGACCAGCCTCCAGCCAGAGCTGGTGTGAGCCAAACGCTGGCCTGAAAGGCTACTCTGAAAAGCATCTTTAAAAATAAAAATATCTTTGAATTGCAAGAGAACACTGGGCGCGTACCCTTGCTCAAAGGCCCTGGCTGACACCGCTTCGTACCTCCGTACCACTCCCCTCGCCATTCTCCAAAAAAACCCCCAGCACAGGCAACTCTTAACCCTCAAGTTTGCAAACAAAACCTGGGCAAGACGCAGGGCAGCAGCTCAAGCAACAGCACCACGATGAGAAGAAGCCAGAGTCCAACAGCTCAGCAGATCTCTCCATTTAAGAGTCCCAGCTGATGATTTTTAACGAGCAGAGCTGGCAGGGGGGGCTCACACCCCTCTCCAGGCAGAGACAAGTGCACCAAGGGACCACGCGTTGCCAACATCAGTGTTGCACTCAAAAATGCCTATAGGTGCCACCGAGCATGGGGCATAGCTCCACACCCTGTCCTCCTCCCTAAGATGCCTGCTTGGACCCTCCAGTCCACCTCATGGGACAGCCCAGCAATGCTCTCACACAGCCCAAGGGGACTTAAACTGGAGCTCAGCATTGAGATGCAACGGTAAGCCAAGAAAAATTAAAAAAAAAAAAATAATAATAATAAATTGAGAAGCATCTTGAAACTGGGCACTGGGATGATTTTCCATCCGCGGAACTGAACTGCAAAATTCCCACAGTGGAGGGGTAGCAGCTTCCCAATGAGCTGGGAGACCATCTGTGGCCAAGGTGGCAGGAACAGTCGTAGGGTTGGAGCCACAACCACCTAAGGATGCAAGAGGTGAGGTCTGCAAGGATATGTAATACCTTTTAATAGGCCAGCTGGCACAGTGGGGAGAAAAAAAACCAACCCAGAACCACGTAAGCCCTCCCTTGAGCTGGTGCACCTTCGTGCTTGGCCATTTTTTCCCGCTGCATCACTTGGTCTAATTAAAGGCATTACTGCTCCCTGCCACCCTTGTCTCTTCCTCCGGCCAGTCCTTTCCAGGACGAGGAATCTAGGTCATCCCGATGCTCTCACTGTGATACTTGACAGCCTGCCGAAATGAAATAAAGATTTTGGCTTTAACACGTGAAGTGGTTCATGTCCTGCACACAGGGCAAAGAACACTTGTTGTCCTTCAAGACCAAGAGGCTAAAGCTGTTACTGCCATCAGCGGAGATGGGTGTCTGGTGCCTGGAGGACCCACAAGAACATCTCTGTCAACTAGCAGGGACTGCAGAAGCAAGGAAGCCATGGGTCTACACTGGAAGACCCAAGAAAACCCCCAGTCACACCTCTGGCCATCAGGGAGGTGATGCCCAAGCAGACAAGAGCAGAAGCACATCCTACACTCAATGCCAAAAGCCTACACACCAGGTTTCGTGGTTTCATCTCCTCATCAGGTCCATACCCTGCCCCAGCACCCCTCGGTGCTCAGCTCCAGCCATCAGGTGCAGGAGCACCACGGGTCCCACCACATTGGGCTCCTGCCTGACCTTCACTGGTGGCTTGGAGGAGGTCACTGTGTCCTGACGGCTCCGAGCAGCTGGGAGCGAGGCCGCCCAGCAAGGCCAGGCTGGAAGGAAGGAAGGAAGTTATAGCCGGCTTTTAAATAGCACTATGTAATACCTGAAACTTCTATTTCTGTGCACGGATAATATGGTTTCCATATTCTTCTCCATGCACGGGCGGCCAAACCATTTGCGCTCAAACTGAATTAGCAACAACCCACATTCTTCACCAGTTAAACCATTAAAGCTCTGTGAGGCTACTCATAACCACCGTGTGGGATAACCACCTAATGAAGAAATGTATAGATTTCCTTCCATGTTTGCTTCTCACTTCTATTTTACCTTTATAACGCGCTGTGGATTACAGGTGGTCCCACAAACCCTGCACCACGTGTCATCACCGTGCCTCCAGTGTGCTCCAAGACACCAGTGTAGCTTTCTGCAAGATGTTTCTCCTCCGAGGTGAGCAACGTGGTTATATCCACCCCTCCATGCTTCAGCAGGCACCCAAAGAGCCAGAGAAGCAGGAGGCTCCTCAGGGCTTTCGGAGGGTCTTAAGTGGCTGTATACAGCAGAGCCACACCAGGTTTGCAGTCCTAACGAGCAGGGCTTGGTTGTCATTATCAAAAATATCCTCACACGTGGAGAAAAAGTTAGCTAGAACTCCTTCAAAATAAATATACTTGCTTCTCCATGTCAATTAACTACTTTAAAAGAGTTATTTTTCTTGTTTGAGTTTCCCCCCTCTAATTTGCCACACAGCAGACCTCTCATCTGGAGTCTACCCGGCAAGAAACAACCTGGACACCCTTGTAGAGTGGAGTTTTCCTCCACACCTGGTCCACACAATCCAAGGCTCACGAGCACAGCTCCACCAGCCAGTGAGGATCTCATGCTCTGGTTTCCCTTCAGCCTCCCTCCTGATCTCAGTTGTTGGTGATGACACTGCCAAGGATGGTGCCCATCCAACAAGGAACACGGCAGGGCTGTCACCTCCTCCTAATGGCTGCCAACTAAGGGGAACATTCAAGTTTTTCCACCTTCCCAACGAGGTCGGGACAAGCAACAGGTCCCACACATACAAAACAACTCACTTCTCATGAGGACCCACAATTTAAGTCAATTCGGAGACACTTGACCCAGCACATTAGACCAACACGTCACATTCAGACCAGCGTTGCTTAAGTTGTGGTGACACCCCTCGCCAGACAGAGGATTTCACCCATGCTTCATTGAAGGTGACCACCCCACATTTTATAGCCAGCTCCCACGTCCTATCTAGGCGGTGCAGTCCCATCACCCTGCAGTCCCTCATTCCACCATTGCCACATCTCCAACATCACCAAGGATGCTGATGGGGCACCTACAAGCAGGAAGCCACCATTTCCAAGTCAGCAAACACCAAGAAAACATACCAGGAGCCACCTCAGCCCCAGCCTGGGAGGGAACTGAGCCCAAATTGTGCAAACAATGGGATTCAAGCAGTAAAAAGAGTAACGCAAGGTTAGATGATGATGATGATGCTTTTCAGAAGAACTTGGTGTGATTCCATTGCCAGGCAAGTGACAAATGCAAGGCTGCAAAACGGACACTCAATAGAAGCTATTTAAGAAATACAGGTGGTTTTATGAAGAAGGCAGTGTTAACACTGGAGACTAAAAGCTATCTCCTAACAATTCTTGGCTGCAAACCTCAGCTATCCTTCACCCAACACAACAGGGTTGCCCAGCTTGAGATCATGTCCTGCTCCGCAGGATGCACAGGTACGTCCATCCCATGTGAAAGCCATATAGAGGGGCGTTTGGTGAGAAAGAGGAACCTCAACGGATGCAGGCTTTGCTGTCAGAGTTACAACTAAAAGAATCACAAAATAGTCTTGGTTGGAAGGGACCTTCTAGATCATCAAGTCCAACCATCAACCTAACTGACAAAAACCACCACTAAACCATATCCCTCAGCACCACGTCCGCCTGGCTTTCAAATACCTCCAGGGATGGACATTCCACCACTTCTCTGGGCAGCCTGTTCCAATGCTTGATAACCCCTTTGGTGTAGAAATTTTTCCTAATATCTAATCTAATGCCCTGGAGGAACAGCTCATTTTGGGAAGAAACACCAGGGAAAGCACCGGCAGCTCCACAAACGCACTAAGGGATGGGCTGGACACCAAGCTTCGCTCGCAGGAGAAATCCCCACACCAAGCAAGGTCACCAGGACTACGGGGGCAAGCAGGGATGGCTCGCACGAGTCGAGAGAGGAAAGGTCCAACCCCTGGTTTCCACCTTGCCCGACAGCGAGCAAACGCCACCACGCCGACTTCAGACCTGGAAAGACTTCAAAACGCCTTTTTCCTTCGTAATTTTCTGTGGTCAGGAGGTAAATCACCCCCTTTTAATTACCTGCCCAACCTGGGGGACGCCGCTACTGCCAAAAATACAATTTGAAGGAAAAACTGCCATGGCTGATAAAAAAAAAAAAAATAAAAAAATATCAAAAATACTCGAGGTGGGAAGGAATGGCAGCAAGCCTACGCTAAGGCACGGGAGGCTGGACATTTATCCCGGAGCAGCTGATTTTCGAGAGCATATTCCCTCCCTGCCGTTGTGTCCAACGCCCCCAGGGGCCTCCCCACCCAAAATGGATGAGGTTGGGCCCTTCAGCTGTTTATAAAAACCAGCGGGATCGCGCCCAGACGCTCTCTCCCGGCATTCCTCCCCTCTCATTCCTGCCAGCTATATAAGGGAACGGCCAATTCCAGCCCCGATTCCCGGGGAGCAGCCCCCCGGGGTGGGGGGGGGTGGGGGGTGGACGACTTTGGTTTCCTGCAGGAGGAACTTCAAGCCATCCCGGGTGGAAAGAGGATGAGGACGAGGAGGTCGGGCTGGACCTTGTCATCAAATGGCAGCGGCGCAGGCGGCTGCCCAAATCCTTGCCGGGCTGGGAGCTCTAATAGGGAACAGCTGGAGAAGAAGGACCCTGCATTCCTCCCCGCCCCGGCCAACACTGGGGGCTCTGTTCGGGATCCAGCCCGCAAAGGTTTCCACACCCATCCCCAAACGCTCGCTCCCCGGCACCGCTTCCACACGCA
>QJSC01029019.1:553282-563709 GCA_003697955.1 Calidris pygmaea | reverse complement strand
GGGGAGAAGGGGCAAAACCGGGTGATGTGGGTCACCCCACAACGGGATGGGACCCCTGGGGAGGGGGAGGGGGGGGATGACGGACACGGGGCATGGGACAAGCAGCCGAGGTGGCATCTCTCACCTCCTGGATTTTCCCGTACCGTTCCCGTTTCCGCCACTTGGCCCGTCGGTTCTGGAACCAGACCTGGGGGACGGGAGGGGGAAACTGAGGCACGGGGACCCCTGTTTCCCCCCCACCACCCCCTGGGACAACCCTCTCCCCCAGGTCCCCGCTCATCTTCCCAGTGGGAAAAGAACCCCTCCAGGCCTGATTCCAGCCCCAGCATCCCAGCGAACGGGAGATGACGGGAGAGAGCCGCCCTGGTGCGCAGCCCTGATGGAGCTCACCAGCCTTTTTCTCTGCCAAGAGCAGAAATCCCTCGTATCCCTCCGGGAAAACGAGCATTCCCGCTCCGTGCGTGCTCCTTTTCTCTCCCTCGGGCTTCTGGGCTTCGTTTAACCCAGGTTTTGATGCAGAACGAGGCTTTTCGAGTCCTACGTGGTGACGGTGACCCACCTGCACGTCCCCTCCGTGCTGCTGGATGGGGCTGGGGACCGGAGCTGGGATGAGGTGACGGCTCCGGCAGCATCTCCCGGGGAGGAGGACGCGGGACCAGGATGCTCACCACGGGGGATCTCACGCTTATAGGTAATTTCATCTAAATCCACCCCAAACCAGGGCTCGGAGATGCCTGAGGGTGGTTGAGGGCTTGGGGTGCGTGTCCCCTGCCTTGTCCCCAGCTTCTGCCCCACGGGGGAGGGCAGCACCCAGGACTCGGTGGCTGGAGGTGCCCAGCACCCCATGGGTGCTCCCTGCTCTCTTCGTTACCCTCCCGCCTTCCTTTCCCTCCCCGCCGGGTGCCCCCTTCCAGTTCTCTTCCCACCGGGAGCCTCAAACCACACGGAGCTGCCTCTGGAAGGAGCTCGCTGGCATGACCCAAACGTGATGCCAACGGAGCCGGGATGGTGAGGGAGGACCTCATCCTGCCCCACATCCCGGGGACGGGCCACCCCCCAGCCCCATCTACGCTGGGGGATCCCTCTCCTGGGATGGCAGCTCCGTCGCTGCTCCTCCTGGGCTGGGGGTGGTGGGTCCATGGGGGGGGACCACGGTAGGGGGTGCCAAGGGGGAAGGCAGGCAATGAATTCCCAAATTTTGGCTCTTCCCACCCCTTGGGTGCTGCAGAGAGAGGAGAACTGGAGGGAGCTCGGAGAGGCAGCTGGCACCTCCACCCCGTGGTGATGGGTGAAGTGAGCCCTTGGGCTTGGGATTTCCCCGCTGGGGTTTAGCAGAATCCTCCTGGGAAAGACGGCTCCTAACTCGGCATCGGAGGAGGGGAAAGGATCCTCCAGCTCTGCCTGGCACCACCGGGGGTGGTCGTGCCCATCCCCACGAGAGTCAGGGACCCATGTCCATCCCGACGGGAGCCAGGGACCCGTGTCCATCCCCATGGGACCCAGGGACCCCTGCCCATCCCAACGGGACCCAGGGACCCATGTCCATCCTGACAGGACCCAGGGACCCCTGCCCATCCCGACAGGAGCCATGGACCCATGTCCATCCCACGGGACCCAGGGACCCGTTTCCATCCCAACGGGACACAGGGACCCCTGCCCCTACCTGCACCCTGGCTTCGGTCAGCTCGGTCCGCAGTGCCAGCTGCTCACGGGCGTAGACGTCGGGGTAATGCGTCTTCTGGAAGACCTTCTCCAGCTCCTCCAGCTGGAACGTGCTGAAGGTCGTCCTGTTCCTCCTCTTCTTGCTCTTGCTCTTGCCCAGGGGCTCGGGGAGCTCAGGGAGGTTGCCCAGGGGTGCTGCCAGCGGGCACCCCAGCTCCCCCAGGGCTTTCACCGGGGCCCGGCAGGCTGCAGGCATCGCCTGGTACCCGCCTTTGCATCCCTTCTCGCCGCCTGGCAGGGGGAGAGGCACAGGAGGGGGTGGTGTTAATGGTGCTAATGAAGCCAAGAGCTCTCCCTGCCCACAGCCCCCCCCCCCTCCCACCCCATCCCAGCATGGTCCCAGTCCTCCCAGGGGGATGCTGGGGTACCCTCCTAGGAAAAAGGGGCTCAGCACAAGCAAGCGGCGGGGCAAATCCAGCACTGGGGAGGGGAATGCTCCCCGAGGGGGTGGGGGGGGAGGCCTGGCTGGAGCCGTGGGTGTTTGGGGACCCCGGCTGAGGGTCCTACTTGGATGCAGCTACTCAGGGATGGGCGAGGGCGGGGGGGGGGGGCAGAAAAGGCGAGCGCAGAGTTTTCTTGCAGACAGGGCTTTACTCAACTCTCCTCGTCCCCCTCCTCGTCCCTCTCCTCCCTCTCCCTTCCATCACGTCCTGCTCGGCTGCACCCGGGGCAGAGGCATCGGAGCCACCAGTAACCCCAGCCCTCTCCAGCACCGGGCTGTATCCAGACCCCCACACTTGGGGGGGGCCTCTGCCTGCCCCCCCCCCAGCATTTCCCTGTAGCTGTAACTCTCAGGAAACCATTTGGAAAGGAGTAAAAAAAACCCACCCCCCCCGCCCAGCCTTTTCACTCGAGCAGAGCTCCCCTTCCCCACCCTCCCAGAGCAAGAAATTTGGGGGTTCCCCCCCCTTCCCCTCGCTGCTGCTGCATCTCTGGGGTGTCTGATGGAATGGCTTCAAGGAGATAAGTCCCTGCCATGCATTTCGGAGGTCACCTTTGTCCTTCGGGAGGGTTGTTTGTCCCCACGTGGGGACACCAAGAGCTCAGCGGCTCCGGCCGATGCCGGGTGCTACTGGGACCCCGAGGAGCTGAACTGGTGAAGGGAAAACCCAGGGGGGACTTAGCAGATGGGGGGGGGGATGGCTTGGATCCCCCAGCAGCCGTGGGGAGACAGGGGCATCTCCCGGGAAGGAAACAACCTGAAAATGCCGGGTTTTGCCCCGATCTCACCCCTGCCCTGAGCACCAGGTCCAGAGACTGGGGCTTGCTGCAGGTGGAGGCCACTGACCCCCTCGGGGGGGCAGGATCAGGCCCACGGCCGGGCCTCGGGCACGGCGCGGCGCTCGGGGCCGGCGAGGGGGGAAATCGCCTCCTTTGGGATGGATCCTCCTTCCCGCCCCGTTAACCATCACATCCCAGTGGAGCCGGGGAACGGGGTCCCCATCCCTACGGAACCACCCGGGGCTCCGCGCCCCCCAAACCAGCCCCCGCCGCGGCCTTTTCCAGACTTTCGGTTTGGATTTTTCGTTGTTTCCTAATTAAGGCAATTTGGGGGTTACGGCTCGCAGCCGAGAGCCGAGGTCCAGCTGCTTTGAATTAAGGGGAAAATGTTATCTGGGGGGTGGGTGGTGGGGGGGGTGTTTTGGGGTGCGATTGCTCCCCGTCCCTCTCGGTACCGACCTGTCTACGTGCCCGGTGGTGGGTAACGGCGAAGGGATGAGGCCAAATTGCCGTTTCCTCCCCGCTTTGTCCTCCGAAGGGCTCAGCCTCCGGGCCGGGGGGTTTAATGATAAAAAACAAGCCCGGCCAAGGAACGGAGAGAAGGCAAAAAAAAAAAAAACCCCAACATGACCGAAAATAGGGAAAAATGAACAAGGAAAAAAAAAAATAAAAAAAAATAAATTCTGCTGCACAAAGTGGTCTGATAAATGTGTCGGGTTTGGGGTTTTTCCCCCTTTTTCCAGAGGCACCGCGCCGCATTTCCGAGCGACCCGCGGGTTTCGGCGTTGGAGCCAAATAAATAAATGGCCAGAAAGAAGGAGAAGGCAGGAAGGGAGCAGGATACGGGCGCGTAGCTAAATAAACACGGCGTCGCAGGGGGGACAAAGAGGATGGGAAAAAGGGAAGATATAGATATTCCACCACTAACCCCCNCATGACCGAAAATAGGGAAAAATGAACAAGGAAAAAAAAAAATAAAAAAAAATAAATTCTGCTGCACAAAGTGGTCCGATAAATGTGTCGGGTTTGGGGTTTTTCCCCCTTTTTCCAGAGGCACCGCGCTGCATTTCCGAGCGACCCGCGGGTTTCGGCGTTGGAGCCAAATAAATAAATGGCCAGAAAGAAGGAGAAGGCAGGAAGGGAGCAGGATACGGGCGCGTAGCTAAATAAACACGGCATCGCAGGGGGGACAAAGAGGATGGGAAAAAGGGAAGATATAGATATTCCACCACTAACCCCCCCCCCCCCCCTCCTTCCTTAAACTGACACCCCCTGAAAGATTTGGCGGCGCTGGGGAAGTCGGCAGCTGGGGAACAGCTGTAGGATTCTTGGGTTAACCAGGAGGGGAAAGGAGAACTCAAAGGGATCATTAGCGAAGGGATGGGGGGCACGGAAAGGGCTCCCGGGAACCGAGGGGGAGACACATCGCCGGCCGCCAGCGACAGCCACCCTCCCCCAAACCCCCCCGGGGACGGCAGCATCCCTCCCGCCCCACCGGCAGCAGGTAAGAGAGGCGGAGGGGACCGGCCCGGTGTCCCCGGGGGGGTGTTTTTTTCTACCTGTCCCCCCCCAGCCGGGAGTGGGGCGGTTTTACCAGGCCCCACCTGGTTCCCATTACACCCGCGGCGTTGCCTTTTTCTTCTTATATTAAAGCGAAGGGGGGTGAAGGAGGGGGGGGGCGCGGAATAAAAGGACCGGGGAGCCCCGGAGGGATGCGACGAGCCCGGTGGGTGCCCCCGACGGTCCCGGCACGGGAGGGAAGGTGCGAGGAAACGGCGGGAAAAACCCCGGGGGAAGCGGCCGGAGAGGGGTGCGGGGCCCCCGGGTGGGCAGCGGCCGGGAGCCCCGGGAGCCGGGCACCCATGTGCACCGGGAGCCCCGGAGCCGTGCACCGGGGGAGCCGGGAGCCCTATAACCGAGCCCCGGGGAGTGCCGTGCTCTGCCATCCCCGGGGCCCTGCACCCCGGGCCGGGAGCTGCCGGCGCTGCCCGGGCCCGGAGCCTCCGGTTCGTCCGTGCGGCCGGTTGGTGCCGCCGGTCCTTCCCGGTGAGGCCCCGGAACGGGAGGAGGTGGCCTCCGGTGGCGCCTTTCCAGCCTCCTCCGAGGGACGGGGCCGTTCTCCGTCCCCGTTAACGAGCTCCGTGCCCGTCGGGATCCCGCCGATCCTCCGCCCGGGCCGGTCCCCGCCGTCGCGGCAGCGGAGCCGGGTCTCTCCCAGCGTTTCTTCTCCCTCTCCCCGTTTCTGGAAGGTGGGAACGATCCCGGAGACCTCGGTCTCTGTCGCGACACACTCTCGGTTGCCCGCCACAGGGGAGCACCCACCCCGGCCCATGCCGGTTCCCCCGTCGGGGGGATGCCCGGGCGGTCTCCGCTCCGACGGGGCCGTATCGCGACAGCGGCCGGCTCGGTGAAACCGGGGGAGAGGGTGTCGGCGACAAGACGCTTTTTTTTGGGGGGGGAGGGAGAGGGGATTAGAGCTGGGGGTCCCGGCAGAGATGGAGGGCAGAGGCAGGATCGCCCCCCCCCCCCCCCCCCCCCCCCCTCCCGGGAGGGGAGACGGAGGAGGAAAGAGAAGCAGAAGGGGCCGGGGAGGGGGTTGGCGACCCCGACTCGCCCCCATCCACCCGCCGCTCGCCCCGGTACCTGCAGCCTCGGCCGGGTAGAAGGGTTTCCCATTGACGGGCACGGCGAGGGGGCCCGGGTTGGCGACCCCCAGGTACCGGGGCTCTGCCTTGGCCGGTGGGCAGCGGGCCGGGCGGGGGCTGAGAGGCGGCGGATGCCGGGGGGGTCCCGGTGGAGGAGAGACCGTGAAGGCGATGGGAGGCCGGGGGAGTCCCTGAAGGGGGGGTCCAACCCGGCGAGGAGGGGGAAAAGGCGGGCAGCCCGGTGCCTCCATGCCGCAGGTTGGAAAGAACGGCGGGGGGGGCGGCCGGAGGGGAGCGGATTTTGTGCGGGGGGCCGGGGGAGGAGGGGGATGGTGGGGATGGGAAGGGAGGGATCGCCAAGCACCCCCCCATCCACCCCCCACTCCCCCCCATACACACCCACAGCCCACTTCCCCCACTCCACAGCCAGTCACGTGCGTCCTCCCATCCACTTCGTTAACCCTCTAATCCCAATTTCCAACCCCCACCCCCCCCACCCCCGCCACACACACCCTCCCCAGCCCCAAGGTCCCTTTCCCGAGTGGGTCGCACCTCCTCCATCCTCAAGGCAGGGGCCCTGCTCCTCCCCTCCCAGCGCTCCCAGTGTCTCCCAGCTACAGGAAATGCCCAGGGCCCTTCCTTGATTTAAAGCTTCATCCCCAACTGCTTCGAGCAGCTCAAAGTCCCAGGCAGGGGGGGGAGAAACTTCCATTTTTCAGACCCCCTCGGGGTTTTATTTTCCCCTTCCCAAGCTGTAGTGAAGCCATTTGCAGCCTTTCCCTCCCCAGGGCCGGGGCTGAGGCCTGGGCAGGTTGGTTCAGGGGTGATGGTGACCCTGGGACACGGGATCGAGGGGTGATGGTGACCCTGGGACAGGGGATCCAGGGGTGATGGTGACCCTGGGACAGGAGATCCAGGATCCCAGGGTGCCGTGTCCACCCCTGGGCTCTGCTGGCGCGGGTGGCCTTTGCTCCCAGCCCCGAGGAGACCCCATCCTCCTCCCCACAGGTCCCTTCTGCTGGTCCCACCCCCCAGGATTTGGTCCCCCCCCGTCCCAGCAGCCCGGCTCTGCCTTTTGCAACGGACAGAGCGGATCAGAGCTTGCCTGGACTTTTTTTTTTAATTATTTATTTATTTTTTTTATCCTCTTTCCTTCCTTTCTGCTCTTCTGCCTCCATCCGTTTTGGAGCTGCTTCGGCTGCTCCCCGGGGCCGGGCGTTGGGCTTGGTGGAGAGGGGGGAGTTATAGAGCTTTGGGGGTGTTTGCGTGCGAAACGCCGGGGCAGGTTTGGCGATCGGAAGGCTCGGTGACAAAGAGAGAGGGGATTAAATAACAGGCGTGGAGAAAGGAGCAGATATTTGGGCTGAGGGGCGACGTTTTCCGCCTCCATTTGCTGTTTGCCCTGAAGAAGGCGGCGGATTGTGGCTTTTAACTCGTCCCAGGGCATCATTCCTTGCTCTAGATCCAGGAAAAAACGACCTGTGGGTATGGGGGCTGCAGGGATGAACCGCACGGGAGCAGCAGAAAGAGGTGGGGAGGGACCAGGTGGATCCCACGTGTGATGTTAAATAGCAGAAAAGCAGGGTAACGTCGACCTGCATTAAATAGCATTATTTAGGGTCCTGTCGCTTTTACTGGGGGCGCCGGGGCAGGATTTTTGTTATCCCAGGGCACGCTGCAAATCCGGAATCGTGAGTTTCAATCCGGAATCCTGTTTCAAAGAGCCTGTGATAGGAAATAAAATGTCACACCCCCCCCCCCCCGTCTCGGTTGCGGGATCGATACGACGTCGTCGGGACCGTCGCAAAAAGGGGGTGTTAATCTCAGGAGCGCCGGGTCCCTGGCGTGTGGTAGAAATCCCGGCTGGATTTTCCAGCCCCCTGCTCAGGGAAATTGCAGTTGCAAGAAAAAGAGTGGCTGGGACACAATCCTGGGCTCAACTTTATTCTAGCAGGGAGTCCCGCGAGGGGCTGGTTGTGCAAACGGGGGTCCGTGGGGTACCCCCTCCTCACCCCCGACGGCTCCCTCCGCATCCCGCAGCATTCCCAAGGCTTTCCCTTCGCAGCAGCTGCCGAGATTTTCCCCGTTGGACTGTCCGCAGCTCGCTGCGCGTTGTAAATTATTGCTAGATGGGGGCTGCGAGTCCTCTTGGCACGCAACAAGTCATTAAATATTATTAAAAGTAGCATAACTCCTGTAAAGGCTTATTAGTTTCCTTGTACCTCTCCCGGTTTTACTGCGGGCATTTAAAGGATTTTAACAGCAGAGGGATGAGCCCGTCCACGTGTGCCAGGGGCGCGGAGGGGGCAGGTTTGGGATGTGCTGGTTTTCCAGGCTGGAGCCATCGCTGGGACCCTCCTGGGCAGGTGGAAGAGACCTGGGGAAGGTGGTTGGTCTGTGGGATTTGGGGTGTTTGGGAGCCCAAGGCAGCGTGAGGAGAGGGTTGTGAGCTCTGCTGGGTGTTATTTGTGGTGTCGGTGTCGGTTCGTGGAGCTGCTGAAGGCTTTGGTCCTGATCGGGTCTCCTCCTGAACCTGCCACCAACCCTCCACCCTGGGTTTCCTTGCGTGTAGAGCCAGCCCAGGGTCCCTCACCCTCCCAACTTGGTGGACGGATGTGTTCGGTGCTTCGAGATGAGGGACAAAGGCTCCTGGGGGAGACCAAGCTGGGTGCCTCCTCTTAGGGCACCACAGATGGGCGACTGACCGGGGCAGGGAGGTCCCCGTGGTGCTCCTGGGGTTCGCTGGGGTTCCTTTGCCCCAAACCAGATTAATTGTGGCCAAAGGACGATCCTGACAAACTCCTCGGCTGAGAAGCTTCCAGGAGAAACTTTTCACCATGTCCCGGTGTCCCACTCTGACATGTCTTCAAGGGGAAGCGCCACTGGGTTGGCTTTGGGATTGAAATGAGCTTTCGGTGGGCTCGTTTTAATTGCGTCTGCCGCCAAACGAGCCACGGCAAGAGAGCCCCCAAGTGCTGACTCCAGCGGGATGCTCTGCGGGCAAACGTTTTCTGTTTTCGGTTTCTCTCTTGCTTGCTGGGAGGAGGAATTTTTTTCCTTCCCCTCTTTGCATCCCATTGGCTTTCCCGACCGTCTCCAACCATCCTGGAGAGCTGCCTCGCCTCCCCTGGGATCTGGAGATGTCACTGAAGATCTCAGCGGGGGGCTGAGGAAAGGGGGGGTTTGCATAGCTCTGTGGTTTGGACCAACGTCCCGGCACAGCCGAGGCTTCGCGACGTTACCCAGAGCCTTGGAGACGTTGGTGAGGAGCAATGTCCAACGCTCAGGAACGGGCTTCTCCTCCTCCAAGCTTTCCCCCCAAGCCTGAAGGTCCAAACGGGCAGCGTAGATGAGGACCAGCAGTCATGGTCCAGCCCATGGATTATTTTTTTTTTTTTTCCTCAAAAGGGTTGATTTTTGTTATTGTTTTTCCTCTGTTTGGGGAAGAAAAGCCTTTCCTGGGAACCTGCTGAGAAAAAGCTACGGCTTCCTCTGGAGGAGGCAGCTCAGCTCAACGTGGCTCTGGCACGTGAGCTTCAGGGTCAAGCAGAAGGGACAGAGTTGGGGGACAACTGTCCTCCTAATGACACTGTTAGACACCAGACCCCCCTCCAGCCTGTAGCATCCTGACCACTGACCGAGCTTGGACCAGGGCTTGGAGGAACTTCTCCAGCTCTGCTGCTCCTCTCCATGCCCAGGCCAGGTCTTCACTCTGGAGAAACACCACTTGTGGACAAAAGGACAACACAACAAAGGCCATTCCCTCTGTCCTTTGCAAGGATGTGCATTTTGGGGGAGCCCATGAGGTTCTTCCCTTGGCCGAGGAAGGTGTTGGCCACCACTGAGTTGGCCACGCTGGTGGCTCTTCTGCTTGTGTCCCCAGCCTGGGCTCCTCTGAGCTCTGCACCCCAAGGGCAAGGACCTTCTCCAGGGAGACCTTCTCTCCAGAGGAGACTGAGTCCTGGGAGGTTTACACCCCTTGTTGGGTGCCAACATGGTCTTCTACTTTGTCTTGGGCACGTCCCTGCATCTCTCTGTCACGCAGGGACAATAAACAGCAAAGGGAATCCGTCCCCATGCTTATGTTATTTATTTTTTTGGCTGAAGCTGCAGAGTTATCGCAGCTTCAATCCTCAGCCCTTGTCCCTCTCTGTCTCCCAAATATCCCAGAAAATCCTCCAGTTCCTCCCGTCCGACTCGTTGGGGAGCTTCATCCCAAGCTGGGCTTCCATCTCCCTCAGGGTCTGCCTCCTCGGGTGGCAGGAAAAATAACTTTATTCATTCACCTGGGGAAATGTCCCTCGTCGATCGCAGCCCTGCTCTGCATCAGCGAGCGGGGGACGGAGCCCCTGCGTTGAGCCGGGGGCCAGATTCGTTAATTAACGAGGCCGACGAGGTAGAAAAAGGTGCCGTTTCCAGGTCTGACCAAAGGCTAAAGCACCAGCACAAATATCCTCCCACGTGTAATAACGGTGCACAAAGGCAGGCGACAGCCCCCGTGTCGCACACATGTTTCACAGGCACGTATATATATTTATATATGTGTATATATTTTTATGTATGTATTTTTTTACATGCATTTTATATGGGCATTTTTATATATCCATGCACTTTATATAAGCATTTTATATATGCATTTTATATGGGCATTTTTATATATATCCATGCATTTTTATCTATCCATGCATTTTCATCTATCCATGCACTTTTATATGGGCATGCACACTTATACACACGCACAGATTTACATATCTATGCATAAATACACATATTTATAACATACACGTATTTATAACCATCCAAGATATACGCACAGATAATTCAACCCCGTGCAAATGC
>QJSC01029019.1:504316-527933 GCA_003697955.1 Calidris pygmaea | reverse complement strand
GCTGCTGTTTTCCCGGTGACCGGTCGCCGCCGCAGCACCGGTAGCCCCCGTCGCCGCCTCCCGCTTCTCGGCTCCCCCCCCGCCGCCAGCAGCGGGGCGGGGGGAACCTGGACGATTCCTACCGGGAATTTGCTCCTTCGTTTCCCACCGGGATCCTGGTCAATTTCTCCCGGGAAACCGGGACGCTTTCACCTTCTCCCGGGAGCCGCCGGGGAATCGCCGCGCCGAGGTAAGGCTGCTCCCTTCCTTCCTTCCCCCCCCCGCCATCCCCATCCCGGGGTTCCTCTCCCGAGGGTCTCCCCACCTCCCCCCTGCTTTCCTCGCCCCCTCCCCACCCCTGCTGTCGGGGCCTTTTGGGGTGATGGTGCCCTTTTTTTGGGGGGGGGGGGGGGGGAGGTGATGGGGAGGGACACTTGAGTTTGGAGGCATCAGGTGTGGCCCTAAGGGTGGTGGCATCAAGGGCTGGGGGGGGAGGACAGGGACATTTAGAGCCAGCGAATGGCTTAGTGTCTTGGAGAGGCTGGGGGTAGCCACCAGGGGGGTGGCACTGGCCACCTGGCTTTAGCTCGGTGGGGGGGTCATCCCCTCCGAGCCGCTGCCTGAGGATGGGTAGAAACGCAGCTTCCAGGTTGACCTTGACAATAACATTGGGAGAGGAGAAAGCATTCGGCCGCAATGAGTATTTCCCTCTTGGCCCCCAAAGTGTGTGTGTGGGGGGGTGGTATTTTTCCCCATCTTTAATTTTTCTGCTGCTCCCTGAAGGCAGATGGCTGGATTTGAGGCAGAAAAATGGGGCTTGGGGTCCCAGTTTGGTGGAATTCTCAGGACTGGGTGTGGGCAGTCCTCATGCCCTTCTGCGTGTTTATTGCCTCGCTGGATGTGCCCAAAAATGCGTATTTTCTCCTGGCATCTCGGCCAGGTGCAGATTTGCACCCCCCCTGGGGGGGCGCGGGGCTTAGACCGGCTGAGAAATCTGGTCCCAGCTCTTTATGCAGGACCCAGAAGGTGAAATCCTTCTGCTTCTGGGATCTTGCCTTGTGTCTGAGGCACCTGAGGTTTGAATCCATCAGGAGCTGATGCAACTATTTCTGGGGCTTGGTAGGAAAAAAAAAACCCGAAATGCCACGGCAGCTGAGCTATTCTGGGCAGGGCGTAGAGTTTCTTGCGAATATCTCTCTAGAGGTGTCGGGACTAGGTCAAGGAACCTGGCTGGTGGTTCGACTGCGGCTGAGCTGCTCGGAAGGGAAGGAAAATGTGGGTCTGAGCTGTCCTCAGGGATAAATCGGAGATGGCTCCGCCGAGGGATAAAAGGGTTTGGTTTAACTCTGGAGTGGCTTCGGGCTCGCACAGGGCAGGGAATCGGGAGTGAGACCGGAGTCACGAGGATGAGATTCACCCCAGATGAGATGCTGACCTACGCGCATCCAGACGGAACCATTGCCTTGGGAGGAGAAGCTCTGATTTTACCCCATCCTGGGCTGCGTTTGGACTTGTTTGTTTACAAACGTAGCAGCAGCTTCATGAATTACAACAAGGGGGGGGGGAAAGCAGAGCTCGCAGAGGGATTTGGATGCTGCCCCTTTTGCCGCCTTTTAGGATAAACCTGGACGGGTTTTTGGGTTCGGCCACTACCCTTCAGCCGGAGTGGGTGAGTTACGAGGGATCGCCGGGCTCTGACTGGGAAAAGATCATCTGGTGAATCAAACCCAACCCTGAAGGAATCATCTGACGGTTGGCTTTGATACGGTGTCACGCTATTGCAGCTGACGTATGTTTGCATGATCCTAAATGGGAGATGAAAGGAGACCAAATTCGATGAATCAATGGGCTCATACACTTCGTCACAAACCCAAGTGCCAAGGCTTCCCCTCCTCCGGTGCTGTTGTGTCTGTCTCATGACCCGTCAGCAAAACTGCCCTTTCTGAAGGTTTTTTGGTACCTACGGAAGAAAAGAGTGGCTCTGATGTCGCAGCCTGCCTCGGGGCGTCAAAAACCTCAGCTGGGGGTGGTGGGAAAAGCACCCACCCCTGGGGTGGAGCGGGTGGTGGTGGCTGGGGTAGCTCCACCTCTGCTTGCCTTTATAGGAGTTTGGGGTGTGGGGGATGTTATTTATAACATCTGGGCGCTTTTGCTGGCGAAAGGCACTTGGGTAGGTGTAAGACAGAAGCGGAGGCAGCTCTGATTCATCAGCCATCGTGAAGTGCTCCTGTGTCATGATGCTAAAGTTGGGCCTGAGCGTTCGCACAGGAAGGACGTGGTGTGGAGCATCTCCAGCTCCTCCGGTGGGGAGATGCTCTCAACCCCCCGAGCTGCTCTCAACCCCCTGCTGGGGCTGGGAACTCGGGTTCTTGCGGGTGTCCTTGTCCTCGGCTCTCCCATCTGCTCCCGCCGACCCTGTCCGAAGTTTGTGCCTCTCTGTGCGTGGGTGTGAAGGAGAGAACACACCGAGATGCAGCTCGGCTGGTGGGACTGAGTCACCGGGTGTCAGGTCCGCAGGGCGGTGAGAACCTGGCGCTAATTAGCAGGGATTCTTTCAAGAAGGGGGAGAGAGGGAGCAGCCCTAATGAACCCAGATGGCAAAATCCTTCCCGGTGGAGCCGGAGAGGGAGAGTAGGGAGGAGCAAACCCCAGCACCGAAAGGATTTAAGATGGAGGTAACTTGGACCGCCCTTGGCTTGTGGAAAAGAGGTTTGTGTGATGGAGGCTGCAGGAAGGTCCTCAGAGCAGGGCTGGGGGGGGGATCAGAGCCATGATGCTTCTGCGTGGGGCAAAAGTCTTTTCTTGGGGCTTTGCAGCGGAGTTTGGATGCTTTTTGGATGCTGAGCAGGTCCTGCCCTTGGTTTCTCCTAAGGGTGGGATGCTTCCTAAAGGACCTGCTCAGTGAAAACAATCCCTCTCCCAGCACAAAGGCACCCCTGACCCATGAGGACCAGCAGGTAGGAGCCTAGAACCGTTTTTCTCATGATTTGGTCCCAAAACTGGGCTGTGCAGCCCGGGCTCCTTCCCTTTGCTGCTTGGCTCTGCAGAGTACGGAGGGACGACGGGAGGGACGCTCGTTCCTTCCCTCCACCTCTCCTCCCCGGGCTCTCCGGTTCCGGGGTGACCTTGGATCCATCCCTTCCCCTCCCTACTTCGGTCTCCCCATCTGCACCAACCAGCCTCATCCTCAGTGCGGGGTTTCCCTGGCCCCTCTGTGTGTCGGGGAGGATGAGGAGCTACAAATGGATGCTCAGATCCCCCAGCCTGAACCTGAGAGTGACCTTCCACTTCTCCTGGAATCTCTCTGGCCCCTTGGCTCTTCCCTCCCTTCCCTGCTCTGTGACCTTGATGGAATGAGCCTGGTGAGCTGGAGGCTTCGCCAAGAGCATCTTTCCCTTTTCCTACAGGAGCTGCTGGGGATTTGCCTGGAAGCAGAGAGCGCAGAGGGGGTCGCAGCTGAAGGAGGAGAAGTGGTGGGGTCGGGAGGGACCAGCAGAGAGTCCCCACATTTTACATGTTAATTTTGAATTCACCAAACCCCAGCCTGTGTTTTAACCTGCCTCACTTTTCCCTTTATGGACCCAAACAGGGTATCTGTGTAGAATGTGGACACGGGAGAGGAGAAATCTCCCCCCGTGCCTGTCCTTCAGACCCAGAGCACGTTTGCTGCTGGTGGCTGTTCTCCTCGGAGGCTGCTGTAAATCCCCGTCTCCTCCCCGCCTGCCTCTCTGCGCTCCCAGGCCCAGCTGAAAGCTTTGCTGACACGTTTCCAGCCTGCTTTATTGCTCCCCCGCCGTCTTCCTGAGAAAGCAAGGACGGGCCGAGGCAGGACACGTGGCTTGGAGCATCTGTCCTCTGCTGAACCATTGGTGATGCTGCCGGCAGGGCTGGGCTGGGGGACGTGGTACCCTCAGCTCCTGGAGCTCTTCACTCATCCCAAACGACAGCTTTTCCCCATCTGGGTGTTTCCATCTCCACCTGGGATCAATGGGAGCCTCCGGGCAGGGATTAAATCCCATGGGTGGAGCACACCAGGAGCTTCTCCATCTCTGCGCCTTCCCTGGATGGGGTGAATCCAGCTTGTACCGTGGCAAACTGTTGCCGTGGGCCTTTGACTCACTGCACGGGTGGCTCCTAAGCTGTCGGTGTGAAGGGATGTGGTGGCCAAGGCCACCACTGTGCAGAGGGGACAGGGGGGATTGTCCCCTGGTGCAAGCAGGAGCCCAAGGCTCAGCCAATGAGTCCGCTGTGGGAATGGGGCTCAGGAAGGTGGTTGCTTTGCAGGGGGCTGAGGTCCTCTAAGAGGTGGGACATGAAGGTACCCACCAGGGACCATGAAAGTGGGAGTCCTGTTCCAGGAGATACCTGGGGACGGCCAGCGGTGGGAGATGCAGGAGGTGAGTTGTCCCCAGGGACAACGCAGTGATGCTTTCCCCAGAGTCTTCCCTTTGTAAGACCCCCTGGGATGGTGATGGCTCCTCTCAAGTCATCTCACAATCACGTCTCCAGAGACACCCGCGCTGATCCCACCACAAACTGGTCCTTTTCCTGGTCCTGTCTTGGGAAAAACCATGGTCCCTCTCCAGGCACCCTCATGGGTGACATCAACACGGGTTTTACTTGGGCAGGGCGGTGGGTGCAGTGGCACCCCTGGTCCAGCAGAGCAAGTGAGGTTAGTAGAAGCCGTGGGCTCTGAAAGACCCTAATCTGTCTTCTAAAAAGAAGGAAAAAAATGCACATTTAAGAAAATTAAGGTCATGAGGGCTAAGTAAACAAGCTGAATCTCCATCTGTCAGTGACAAGGGTTTTCTATCTCTCTCCAGCCCGGAAAGCTCCTGGTTGTCAGCTGATCTGCCTCGTCTTTCTCGCAGGGTGGTTGTTATTTTTGGCAGATGAATTTTTGATTAAATTCCCTCTTTCAATCAAAGAAATGAGTGGAAATACCTTTCTCAGATGGCTTTGGACTGCGCTTTCCGATTTGAGGGGTGTGGACCTTTGGGCTGATGCAAGATGCTGGGGAAATTACTAGGGAGGGTCTCGTTGACCCCACTGTTCCCTGGACCAGGTCTCTGTGCTGTGGGGGTTGGTGGCTTTGTGCTGGCTCTGGCTGGGCTCATCGCATGGTACCTGCAGGGACATGGACGGCAAAGGTTGGGTATGTTCATAGCATCACTGTTGGGACCAGTCCCCTCTCCTTCAGGTCTGCATCTCCTCCGGGCAACTCCCCCATCACCAAGTTGGGGCTGAGCCGCTTGGGAGACAGCAGGAGTTCCCCAAGCCAGCCATGGGGACACAGTGACAGAGCCATGAGGGATTAAGATCTGGACCTCTACTGTGGTTTTCCTCTGCTCTGGTTCAATTTGGGCGCATCTCCCACGGGGAGGAAGACTTGTACCTCTGCTCCTTCACCCTCATCTCATCCAAGTGCCTAGAAAGGCCTTGCCCCAGCCCCAGGAGAGCAACCAAAGATCAAAAGATCCCCTTTTGATGCCCAAATCTGTTGGGAATGCCGATGCCTCGAGC
This sequence comes from Calidris pygmaea, assembly GCA_003697955.1. Lineage (NCBI taxonomy): Eukaryota > Metazoa > Chordata > Aves > Charadriiformes > Scolopacidae > Calidris > Calidris pygmaea. The sequence continues at coordinate 522,431 of QJSC01029019.1, read as the reverse complement.
ATCCCCCATAGAGCTGAGAGCTTCTGGGGCTTTGGAGGTCCTTGAAGAAACCTGGTCTCCATGGACCACTGTGTCCTGCTGCCTCTCAGCTCCTAAGGATAACACTGGGGGGGCACCTAGACTGAGGAGGGGCAGAGGTAGAGATCCAGAGAGAGATGCTGTGGGGTCTGTCCTGACCCCATTGTGTTGACCTGGCTCAACACTACCTCCCCTGGAGCTGGGCATCTCCCAGGCTTTGCTTCAAGGGGTTGAGCTGTCCCAGGAGAGCAGTTTGGGGCCCCTCACCATCAGGCACTGAATTTTGGGGGCTTGGCCAGCAGATTGCAGGTCTTCTAGGCTCTACCCCTAATATAAAGAGAGTCTTCAGCCCCCGAGGCTGAGTCCTCCTGAAGGTCTGACTCACCCTGGCTCAGAAGGAGCTTAAGTGGCTGCTGAGCAGACGGAGCAGCAAACGACTCGTGGGTGATTCAACCAGGTCTGCACTAATCTGTACGCAGCCTGGTCCAAAATCGATGGAAATCCCAGTGATTTCCTGGCTGCTGGATGAGCCCCTTCCCTGCCCTCCGTGCCTGTCCCCATCCAGGCTGAGGATGCTCCAGCCCCGGGCAGCCACGTGCCGGTAATTGCCACGATTGAGCCATGAGCGGTTTACGTGAATGAGCCCTCGTTAAGAAATTAAACATTGCTGGGCCAGGCTTGAAAGAATAATTCAAACGGCTTCTCCAGAGGAGCCGGATCCAGGAAAGATGCGGAGCCGACACGGTTGCCTGGCAACGGATGCAGCCAACGGCTGAAAATAGCTTTTCTAATAGGAACGGGGCCTGGCAAAGGGGGAACTTTCTTCAGGGGTGAAAAAACACCAAGGTGAGGGCAAGGGAGGGTGAGGTTTCCTGCTGCTGATGCTTTGCTTCCCTCCCGTGCCGGGTCGGGACCTCGGTGTGCTGGTTGGGGATGGGCTTTGCTCTCTGGGCGGAAGCCTCTGCTGCGAAAAGGTTTGGAATTGTGAATGGAATTGGGTCAAAAAGATGGTTGTCCAAAGGAAAGAAGAGCTGGGGATGGTTCTGGGAAATCATGGGAGAGTTTTCCTTCATTTTGCTAGAGGGGACAGTGGGTTGTCCATCCCACATCATCCATCCCACATTGTCCGTCCTGGTAGAGACTGACCACCCACACCGAGGTTTGGCTGGGATTGCACTGGTGCAATGGCATTGCATTTGTGCAATGTCACCTCTGAGATGCCACCTGGGTCTTGTACGAGGTTTGAACTAAACGAGAAAACCCCCAGGGTGAGGGTGAGAAGATGCTGTGGCCAGGCCAGGGTGGGAGAGATATCCAGAGGTCCATAACCCAGCAGGTCTACTGGGGCTGGTGACCAGCCCAGTGTCCTCTGGGAAGCAGGGATGGAGGGGAAAGAAAAAAAGCAAGTGTGGCCTTTTGGGAGAGTCATTTTTCCAAAATATGAGGTTTCTGATGGGGTTTCTGTATCTTCTTCCCAGTTGGTGAAGCTCCACAGTCCCAGTCTGGGAAGGAGCTTCAAACCCCAGTTCTCCCAGTATGGAGAGGAGGGTCGTGGTGCTTTCTTAGTTGGGGAGCCCCAGCCCAGCAGAGCAGATTTCCCTGATGCTCCAAAGCTTTTTGAGGTGGGGATGAGCATTGTGGGGCTGAGCTGGGTCACGGGCACCCCCTGAAACGCCTCCATGCAGGATCACTTCCGCAGCTGGAGGAGTCCCCAGTAAAAACACGTGGTTGCCTGTTTGCAAAAGTGACCCACCACATAGATCCACTCATCGCCATGCCAGTGATGAACCCACGCTCCTTCCATGGGTCCATAAATTAACCTACCCGTGCCCATCCCGGCCCTGCACCCATTGGATCCGGTGCCATCAGTTTTGGGGCCAACTGGTGTAACTGGGTGGATGCTGTGGGACTGGTACGGCTCTCCCCAGCCCAGGATGAAGGTCGGGAAGGTGGAGGGACCTGGAGGATTGATGGCTTAGCCTTGGCTGCCGCTGTTTCGCAGCCGTTATCTGTTGTAAAGCTGCCTGGGAAGATTTAGCTGCAGGCTCCCAGGCTTTTAAGTCACTCCTGATAATGTCCAGGGATGGAGAGATAGCCCGGGCGTTTGTCACTGTCCCCAAGCGCTTCCGAGCTGTCGTGGGGCTGAGCCCGGGCTCTGCCGAGGGGCCAGGAAGGGAGGGAGCCGGGCAGGAGGGGGCAGAGCTCTGGTTGGAGCTGGATGTGGTGTCAGCCCTCATCAGTGGCCTGGGAACGGGGTTGTTTGAGGGTAATAGAGGTGTCACGGTGATGTGACTGGCTTCATCGCTTGTCACCATCCCCTGAAGCCCAGGGAAGTTCCCTCCTGTGGGTTGTGGGAGGCTCTTCTCCGTGAATTCTGATCCAGGGAGTTGTTCCTGGTCCATCATTGATGCTGGGAGGGCTGGAGCCCCTCTGCTGGGAGGGGGGGCTGAGAGAGTTGGGGGGTTCAGCCTGGAGAAGAGAAGGCTCCGGGGAGACCTTGGAGCCCCTTCCAGTCCCTCAAGGGGCTCCAGGAGAGATGGGGAGGGACTCTGGATCAGGGAGGGGAGCCCTAGGAGGAGGGGGAAGGGTTTGACCCTGAAAGAGGGGAGATGGAGCTGAGATGTGGGGAAGAACTTGTTTGGTGTGAGGGTGGTGAGAGCCTGGCCCAGGTTGCCCCGAGAAGGTGTGGCTGCCCCATCCCTGGAGGGGTTCAAGGGCAGGTTGGAGGGGGCTTTGGGCAACCTGGGCTGGTGGGAGGTGTCCACCGCCTGGTGGGAACTACATGATCTTCAAGGTCGCTTCCAACCCAAACCATTCTATGGTTCTATGATCATTCATGGCGAATGGGACCCTTAGCATCCCCCAGGCCAGAGGGTCACCCTTCTCCCCCTGGTGTTGCCGCTCCTACTAACACCAGGACAAACCCATGGGGTAAGGCAAAACCAACTCATCCTCCGTTGACCCCTTCCCTGCCCAGGTCCTGCTGATGAAGAGGAGGTGAGGCCCGAGCTGTAGCTCACANTTCTATGATCATTCATGGCGAATGGGACCCTTAGCATCCCCCAGGCCAGAGGGTCACCCTTCTCCCCCTGGTGTTGCCGCTCCTACTAACACCAGGACAAACCCATGGGGTAAGGCAAAACCAACTCATCCTCCGTTGACCCCTTCCCTGCCCAGGTCCTGCTGATGAAGAGGAGGTGAGGCCCGAGCTGTAGCTCACACGGGTGCCTTTCCCTGCGGAACTTCTCTCCCCTTGCCCCATTCTGCCCTCCCCGGGGCCACAAGGAGCCGTCCCGATGCCGAAGAACAGCAAGGTGACGCAGCGGGAGCACAGCAGCGAGCATGTCACCGAGTCGGTGGCCGACCTGCTGGCCCACGAAGAACCCGTGGACTACAAACGCAGCGTCCTCAACGTGACGGGGGAGACCTGGGACAAGCAGAAGGATGGAGAGGAGGACCTGGACGCGGAGAACCGGCCGGCGTGGAACAGCAAACTGCAGTACATCCTGGCTCAAATCGGCTACTCCGTGGGGCTGGGCAACGTCTGGCGCTTCCCCTACCTCTGCCAGAAGAACGGAGGAGGTGAGAGATGGGGCAGGGACGGGCTCAGCCCCTGGGGAAGGGGGTATGGCTCAATCCTGCCTCGCTGCGCGTCGGGGTGGGGATTTTGGGGGCGAAACAGGGGTTATTTGGGTTCTGGAGGTGGAAAGGGGCAGCCGCTCGCTGCTGTGTGTGCATCGGTGCAGAGATGCAGGCACCTCCAGGATGGCCTCTTCCTAAAGGGCCAAAGTCAAGGTCGATCCCAGGCTGGGAGCCAGGGTTTCTCACTGAAGCCCCCAGTTCCCGTTGGGGCAGTTTGGAAATTAGAGGGGAAAAAAAAAAGAGGATGTCCTTCCCTTTCCCTAGGTCCTGAAGCCGCGTCGTGTAGGCTCCAGCCCCTTCCCAAACCCTCCTTCCAGCCAACCCATCTTCCCGTCCCACCCCTCCTTGGGTTTCCAGGAGCAGCCTGAAGAGCCAGGTCTCTTCCAGCCGTGCTGAGACTGGACACCCTTCACGACACTGATGAGAGGGCAGGTTACTCATCCTTAACCCAAACCCAGCTCTCTCCCCTCCCCAGCACTGACCCTGGCAGCGATGGGCAGCCCTGAACGAAGCCCAGTTCAGCCCAGTTTTCCCCTCTCCCCCCTGCGCTCGCCTTGTTCCCGGCACCGCATCATTCCCCGTCCCCCCCTCACAACCCTCTCCCCCCCCCCACCGAAGACTCGGTGCTGGCAAACCTGCAGCGCTCTCAATAATTAAAACATCTCTGGTGTCATCTTCACGATGAGTCATTCCCTCAACCGAGGACCTGTGCAGTCAGCACTTCCCACCCCGGGGGCTGCTCAAACCCCCCCTATCCCCCCCCCTTCCCTCCTCTCCTTCCCGGCTGGGATGGACCACGCTGCTGCCGGCCTCCTGCATCCCAGCATCTCCCCCCGGCCGCTGGCACGCTTAGCTCCTGGTGTCCCAGTTTGGGGCCGGGGGAGGCTCGGTGGAGGTGCAGCACGGCTTTGTGGCCACCCCATGGCAAAGCCAAGGGGGTGTCTCGGTGTGATCTTGGGTCGCAGGAGCATCCGCAGGCGTTGCGGGGCGTGCGATGCTGCGCCTGTGCATGGGATGCGGCGGGGGGGGCAAGGGGGTTGGGGGTGGCTCAAAGGAGGTCGGAGACAGAGCCTGGGGTAAACTAAGGGTAGGGGTAGATCCATACGACCCTGCTGGGTTCATTAAAAGGGGGCTCCAGGAAAGCTGGGGAGGGACTCTAGATGAAGGAGGGGAGCCCTAGGAGGAGGGGGAAGGGTTTGAGCCTGAAAGAGGGGAGATGGAGCTGAGATGTGGGGAAGAACTTGTTTGGTGTGAGGGTGGTGAGAGCCTGGCCCAGGTTGCCCCGAGAAGCTGTGGCTGCCCCATCCCTGGAGGGGTTCAAGGGCAGGTTGGAGGGGGCTTGGAGCAACCTGGGCTGGTGGGAGGTGTCCCTGCCCAGGGCAGGGGGGTTGGAACTTGATGATCTTTAAGCTCCCTTCCAACCCAAACCATTCTATGGTTCTGTGATTACAAGCTCTGATTTTCCAGCAGCTTTTTTCCCGATTTAATGAGGTCGGGAATCCTGCTTCTCTGCAAGCACTTAACCCAGCTGTGCCTCAGTTTCCCCACAGGTGCAGCAAACAGTAACTAACCATAATTAGCGCAATGAATGAAATGTTCTTGGTTTATTCTGAGGTCTCTGCTGTCCTCTCTGTTTGTGGGGCTTTACCCTTGGCTGTCTCAGGTGCTGGGTAAGGGCAGGAGCAGCGTGTGTTCCCAGGCTGGGATTCATCCTGGTGTATTCCCTGGCAAATCCAAGGCTGAATTTGATGTCTCTATGTGTGGAGCATTAACCAAGGGTTTTTAGATGGAAGAGTTAGGTGGGGTGTGGAGGGGGAACGGGGAATTACAGAATCACAGAATGATATGGGGTTGGAAGGGACCTCTGGAGACCACCCAGTCCAACCTCCTGCCAGAGCAGGGTCACCCAGAGTAGATTGCACAGGAACGTGTCCAGGTGGGTTTGAATCTCTCCAGAGAAGGAGACTCCACCACCTCCCTGGGCAGCCTCTTCCAGGGCTCTGTCACCTTCAAAATTAAAAAGTTCTTTCTCATGTTGAGGTGGAACTTCTGATGTTTAAGCCCATTTCCTCTTGTCCTGTTCCTGGGCACCACTGAAAAAAGACCAGCCCCATGCTCCTGACACCCACCCTTTAAGCATTTATAGGTGTTGATCAGGTCCCCCCTCAGCCTTCAATTGAACCTCCAACAGCCCTGAGACCTGCTCCAGCAGAGGAGATGTGTGCTGGGCTTGAACCTGGTAGCTCAGCCCCATCCTGCTGTGTGACACGGGGACACTGAATCAGGCAGGGACCGGGACAAGCAGCTGGTTTGAGGAGCAACTTGCTGTTCTGTGCCATCTTCTTGCAGCAGGTCTCAAAAAAAAGGCTTTACAAGCCGCCCCAGCCATTGCCCCCATTTTACAGATGGGGAAACTGAGGCACGGGGTGGGGAACTGGCTTGAGCAGCGGATTGCTGAGCTTTCCTGCACTTTTTTTTTTTTGGCCAAATGGCATCATCTCCCCTGTCCCATGGGGAAGATGCTGATTTTCCTGCCTTTTCTTCCCACCACATTTAACCCTCTTGACCCCAGTTGAGGGTTCCTACCGGGCTGTGACGCTGGTGCCAGCCGGAGGGATGTGGGAGCTCGGGGAGTGATGGACGGACCATTTCTGGGTGTGCTGAGCCGCCCTGCGACGTGGTGGTGGCTGCTGGTTTCCCTCCTGCTCCCCAAATGGGTGTCTGCGGGGGAGAACGGCTGCGTGCTGGTAGCGAGATGGGATGGAGCCAAATTTCCAGGACTCGGTGTGCTGGGAGCCAGCACGGGCTGGTGCTTCCACACTGGTGCTGCTGGGCACAGCGATGCACGGGCATGAGCTGGTGCCCGTCTTCACAGAGATCACAGGAAGAAAATCTCCAATATTGGACAAATTTGCAGCTGAATCTGTCCATCTGTCTCGTCTCTGTCCATCCGCAGGTTGAGGTGTGGATGTCCTGGAGGCTGTTGCGGATTTGGGATGCTCGTGGTCCTTCCCGAATTATAGCGAGCCTCAGCTCTGCCCTGCTCTCTGCCTCTCCCTTCATCCTCCAAATCACCCTGGGTCCCTGCGCCTTAATTTATGTCCCCACCCGCGTTTCTAACACATCAATCCCCAACCTTCTGCCAGGGCGCTCGGCTCGGGGCGCTCTTGCTGGCTGAGATGTTTTGCAGCACGGCTGCTCGGAGCAGCATCAGCTCCCCAGGTCCTGCCCGGGGCCAGGGGGTTGGTGGATCTCACTGGGGTGTAAATCCAGCCAGGAATTTGCCAAAGGTGACCAGGGTCCGGCATATGCCTTTGGCTCGTCAGCCCCGTACTCCTGAGCCCCTGGCAGGAGGTTGGAGTCATCCATCAGCCGGGCGCTGCAGCGTGAGTCATTGCATCCTTTACGGTCATTTGGTTATGCTTCAGGAGCTCCTAATTTCTCTCCGGCCTCCTCAATTAGACAGAGATTAACTGTGTTTCTAATTCGAGCTGTTTCTACCCCTACCGGGGGACCTCGCTCCGCGCCGGGTGGCACAGCGGATTCTGCGGCCGGGGATGAGGGTGCAGGGGGGCTCGGTTGTGCTCAGACACGCGTGTGTGCAAGGCAGGACCTGGGTGGGCAGGAGGCTCCTGTGTGTCTGAGGTGGCTGGGAACGTGCCTGTGTCCCCGTGGTTTGGTTTGAGGAACCCACAACGATTTATTGTCGTTTAGACAATCATTCTATCAGCTGATGACCCCTCCTCACCCGGGAAGGGGAATTGAAACCCTTCCAAGGGTTGAAATATAAATAGATTTAATAGAACAACACTAGATAAATAACAGTAATAAGACTAAAAAAACAATATTGATCCCAATACCAATATAAAATATACTAGGACTGTCCCCAGCCCATTCTATCCCAGGAAGCCGTGCCCTCCCAGCAGGGACAGCCAACGGGGGACTTTGGGAGGAAGGGAAGGGCTCAGGGCTCCAGCACCAGGGCAAGGAGTTCTCAGGATCCCAGCCATCAAGGGAGAGAGCCAACTCCTCAGCAAACTTTCTAATTTATATTGAAAATGTTCATGGTATGAAGAGTAACCCTGGCGGCAGCTTGGGTCAAGTGTCCAGGTCTCACTCCTCCTTGTCCCCGCACCTGGGGAGCTCGAAAACACTGAGACCTTGAAATCCACACCCCCGGAAAGAAATATTGTCACAAGTCCAGACACTAGAGTCTTCCAAAAGTACAGTTTTCCTGAGCATTGGAAGACAAATTAGTCCTGTGTTGCTCAAACCGGGACAGGAGGTGTCTCTTGTACCTGTGGGGGTGCAGTGTGTGAGTTGGGGTCTGTCCCACATGTGCCCACACTGGCAGGGGATGTGGTCCCCTCTCCTTCCACTCATGTGTGTTTCCTCCTCTCCACAACTGTCTTCTCTGCTCCCCGGATCCATCACAAAGGAACCAATGGACCCGGCAGAACCATCCCAGATCTGCCCTGTACATCCTTCCTTGGCTGTGTGAGACCAGGCAGAGATGGTTCCATGATGTGACTTCTTTCCCCTTCCAGGCGCCTACCTGGTCCCCTACCTGGTCCTGCTCATCATCATCGGGCTTCCCCTCTTCTTCCTGGAGCTGGCGGTGGGGCAGAGGATCCGCCGGGGCAGCATCGGTGTCTGGAATTACATCTGTCCTCGCCTGGGAGGCATCGGCTACGCCAGCTGCCTCGTGAGTGCACCCATGGGTCCCCTCGGTCCCCGCTGCGGGGTGGCTTTGCAAGGGGTGGCCTGGAAGCAAACCTTGAGGGCCCCCATGCCAAGGTTTGAGTGGTCAAGGGGAGTTTTTCCAGCTCCACTCATGGGTCTAGGGCTGGGTGGGAATGGGCCCATCCCCTGATCCCAGCAGCTCTGCTCCCCCCAGGTCCCTGCCCAGCGGGAGGTGTGTTGGGGACAGTGTCACTGCCCTGTCATTTAATGCCGTGTCCTCCTTCCTCCCCCCAGGTCTGTTTTTTCGTTGGTCTCTATTACAACGTCATCATCGGCTGGAGTATCTTCTACTTCTTTAAGTCCTTCCAGTACCCTCTTCCCTGGAGCGAGTGCCCCATCGTGAAAAATGGCTCGGTGGCCGGTAAGGGACGGCTGGTGACATAGGGGGAGGCTTGGCTGGGAGAGAGAAGCTCCCAGGAAAAGGGGTGCTGTGGGACACTGAGGTTCTTCAACATCTGTATCTATCACAGGTTGGGGACACAGGAGGTTGAGGTGTCTTCTGAGGCACTGGGTCCTCTCCAGTCCAGCTGCCTTGGTGATATGGAGATGTTTCCCTTGGGTTGGATGAGTTTCTCCCGTGTTCTTCCCTCGGGGTCTGTCCCCACTGGTGGGATTTGGCGCCAGTTTGGGGATCCAGAGCTTGGGTCTCCAGGCTGCCTTGGTACTGACCCAGGTCCATGGGGGGAGCCACGCAGGGCTCACTCTGGTTGCTCCATCAGTGCCCAACTGAGACTCTGATGGAGCTAATGCGGTTTAATAGTGTCTGAGCATCTCCTTGGGACATTCTGGGAGGTTTTGTAGCAAATGCAAATATCTCTTTCTGTATTTAACATCTTATTTTCACCTGACAGTGGCTTTATGTCCTGACTTTTCTTCTTCCTGCTAAAAATGAGCCCCATTAATTCCTGTCCCTGAGTTTCCAGAGGTGCCTGCCTTCCCTGGCTGGCTCCATCAGGTTTTTGACATAAATTGACGTTCATCCCCTAAGAGATGGTGGGTGACTTTCCTCCATCCCCTCATGCTCTCCTGCCTCTGCTCGGTTGCAGTTGTGGAGACCGAATGCGAGAGGAGCTCCGCCACCACCTACTTCTGGTACCGGGAGACCCTGGACATCTCCAACTCCATCTCGGAGAGTGGGGGGCTCAACTGGAAGATGACCCTGTGTCTGCTGGTGGCCTGGAGCCTTGTTGGCTTGGCCATGATCAAAGGCATTCAGTCCTCTGGAAAGGTGGGTATCAGGCAGGTGATAAGCTGAGCCTTGCTGGGGTCTGTCCTCGAGGCACAAACCTCTTGCCTGGACCACCCTCTCCTACCCTGATCCGGGGTGGCTGGAGGATGCCATGTCCCCTGGGGTGCTCACACCCACTCCAGAGCTGGGGCCATCTCTGGGGGGATCCAGAATAAGATCAAAAGAGAGCATTGGAAAGAGGTTTAGTCCGACTGACACATGCAGCCGCATCAGGCTCACCAAATCACCTGCGTTTGGGGGCCATCAACTCTTTGATCCTCTGATGAACCTCATCTCAAAGGATGGTCAAAGGATGCAGGGATGGGAGCTGAGCCCTCCTTTGCTGAGACTCTGCAGGAGAAGCAGGGCAGGGAGGACCAGAAAGCCTTGGGAGAGGGATGCCATCAGCTTGCAGAGGCCATTGATGTCTCAAGCAAGGCTGTGTAAGCGGTGGGGTCAGATGCAGAAGGGCATGGTCTCCTGGGATGCTTGAACATCCCTGTCTCCAGATGTGCTCTGTAAAACATGTGGTGCATTAGCAGGGAGGGTGATGAGCCCCCTCTCCCACGGCCCCTAGAGCAGGGGGGTGGGAGTGAGCTTCAGGGATGGGAGTGAGCTGCAGCAGCAGGACCACAGCAGCAGGTGTCCCCTGCCCAGGATGAAGTCCCATCTCTATCTGCTCATGGGGCACTGGAAATGTGCCCCGTGCCAAGAACCACCTGGGCAGATGGAGAAGGGGTGGAGGTTCAGAATTGTCCTTCCCTCAGGGTCCCCGGGGACCAGTAGTTTGTGTTTCAGGGATTTTCTGAGCCAACACCAGCATCTTCACGTTCAGCAGCCCCAACAGATTTTTCTCTTTTAAGTGTATCCAAGCACTTTGGAAACCCACCTGAGCTTCAGCACTTGGAGCATCCTGCTCTGCCTGAGGAGCAGAGCTCATTTTGGGGAGGGTAACCCCGAAGGAGACCCCCCAGTTGTGCTGTCCTTGGGTTGGGTGGGAGATGGCTGAGCTGGGTGGGCAGTAAATGAGCTTGGACCCCTGTTCCGCCCCTCTCGCTGTAGGTGATGTACTTCAGCTCGCTCTTCCCCTACGTGGTGCTGGTTTGCTTCTTGGTGCGGGGACTTCTCCTGCGCGGGGCGGTAGATGGGATCATGCACATGTTCACGCCCAAGGTGAGAGTCTCCAAGAAGGTTCTTCTCCTGGCTGGTCACACTGTGTTTTCCCTTATGCTCCCCACCCCAAAAACCAGATTATCAACCCCAAACTACCTCGGAGATCCCGACATATCATCAGGTTGTGCTATTAGCACCCTAAATATGAGGTATGGCCAGGACCACCAAGAACCTCACAAACTCATCACCCTGGAGCTGCTTTGAGCCTTGGCATCGGTCCCCTCACCTTTGGGTGCCCAGACACCAAGGTGGGGGACTGGGGGTGCCCAAGGCGATATATTTAAAGATTTTGTGGGAAGATGCCGGCTGGCAGCGAAACCTCTGCTGGTGGTATGCATGCCATTAATTAACCAGCTAATTAATTAATTAAGCAGAGATGTAGATGAATCAGCTCAGTCGGCGAGGCTGTTAGAAGATATTAATTATGATCTCTTGATGAACGATGCTCGGAGGCCTCCAGCCTGCAGCTCTGGCTCACAGGAGAAGGGGGATGCGGATCGGGGGGGACAGGAGGTTAAACAGACCCACCAGCCAAGATGTTTGATTTCAAGTGCTCCAGGCGCTCTGGGGGCAGGAGATGACTGGGGGAGGATGGAGACCCATCACTGGGTGGCACAGGGCTTCCTTGGGTGGGGGGACAGGCACTCCAGCTCCCTAGGTGGGAGTGGAGTTCCTTCTGTAGGGTTTTGTACCAGGAGACCGGTCACCCTGCTTGGGCTCTGGGGCAAGTGAAGCACCCAGAGACACAGTCAGGTCAAACCTTCGCCTGCCCGTCTCTGTGCCTCAGTTTCCCCCTCTGTGGAGAAGAGGAAAAGGACCTATGAGTACTGGGTGATGCAAGACCTGATGGTGGTAGGTCAAAGCATGCCCACGACTCCTTCAAAACCAGCCCAGGTTGTGGGCACAGCAGCCTTTTACTTTAACTCTGGCTCCACTGGGATGAGTTGTGAGGCCACCAAACCACCTGACTTCTTCTTGTGTCTTCCTTCCAAGCTGGACAAGATGCTGGACCCCCAGGTGTGGCGGGAGGCAGCTACACAGGTTTTCTTCGCCTTGGGCCTGGGCTTTGGGGGAGTCATCGCCTTCTCCAGCTACAACAAGCAGGACAACAACTGCCACTTTGATGCCACGCTTGTCTCCTTCATCAACTTCTTCACGTCCGTTCTGGCCACCCTGGTTGTGTTCGCTGTGCTGGGCTTCAAGGCCAACATCATGAATGAGAAATGTGTGGTGGAGTAAGCCTTAATTTTTCTCTGTTTTCTCTGTGGGCGAGGTCTTTGCTTCTGCTGATTGTGGTGGGCCTGGAGGCAATAGAGTGCTCTGGAGCTGAGTGATACTGTGTCTTGGTGGACCCAAGTTCTTGATGTTCAAGATCTGGATCTCCAGAGGTGTCCCATGATAGCTGAGGGAGTTGGGCATTCAGCTCCTCCAACCTAAAACCCAGCCCCAAGATGATCTCTTGGTGTGCTAATTGAGGGTAAATCCAACATATCTCATTGGGTTTCCTGGGTTCCCCCCAGTTTCTGCTCGTTGTGGGGTCAACTCGTCTGCAAGGTTAAGGGAGCTGCTGTGCTGTACCTGAGGAGCAGCTGGAGGAAGGGGGATTTGTACCCCTGGTGTTGTCTTCAGGCAGTAAGCTGAATCTGTGAAAGTCCTGGCCATGGAGTGTGGAGTCTCAGAGCAGGAGAGAAGCCACAGCAGTGTGTGGCTGAGAAGGCGGCACAGAGATGCCCATTCTCTGGTGGTCCCCCATTTGTGTCCTCTGTCATATGGCCTAATGCAATGTTGACTTACACCTTGGGAAACTGCAAAGAGGTCCTCTGAATGGGACCTGGGTAACATGACCAGGAAGGTTCATCCTGCTTGGTGCGAAGGGCATCCATGGGCAGGGCCCGTCCTCCACCCTGGAAAGAAGGGAACATCTCAGGGTGACCAGGCTCTGCTCTCCCTTAGGAATGCTGAGAAGATCTTGGGCTACCTGAACACCAATGTGCTGAGCCACGACCTCATCCCACCCCACGTGAACTTCTCCCACCTCACCGCCAAGGACTACAATGAGATGTACAGGGTGATCATGACAGTGAAAGAGGGGCACTTCAAAGAACTGGGCTTGGATGCCTGTCTGTTGGAGGACGAACTCAACAAGGTACCTGGTGGCCAGGTGGTCACCTACCTCATTGTCTCTCCCTGTGACTTGTGTCACTCCTGGTACATGGATCTGGACACCATCCAGGGATGAGGATTCCCTGTCCCTGTGGTCTTCCCCAGCACAGAGTGGCCCTCCCTGGGGTGGGGGAGAGGTCTCACCATAGCAAGTCTATCAGGGTCATCACTGCTCCCAGGCTGGGGTACCAGACTGGATTTTTCTTTCCTTGAAGAGTGGTTTAGTGCCTTAGAAGAAACCTGAGGGATGCAGGTGCTTTTAGGCTGTGTCCTTGATGTGTTTCTCCTCACCTTTTGGTCCTCTCTCTCCCTGAACAGTCAGTGCAAGGAACTGGCCTGGCCTTTATTGCCTTCACAGAAGCCATGACCCACTTCCCAGCCTCACCGTTTTGGTCCGTCATGTTCTTCCTGATGCTGATAAACCTAGGGCTGGGGAGTATGATCGGGACCATGTCAGGCATCACTACGCCCATCATCGACACCTTCAAGGTGCGGAAGGAAGTGTTCACAGGTGAGGTCTTTTCTCCTGCAACCTCTTGGGGAAGGGGTGGAGGGTCCCCATTGCCCTGGGGAGTCACTCCAGAAGAGTGTGGTCATAGTGGACGTGTACTGGGCCCTGCTCATGCAGGGAACGGACCTTGTGGAGGAGGCTTTGGTTCCCCTTGGGGTGCCCTCTTGACCATGCCCATTTGCTCCCCACAGTTGGTTGCTGCATCTTTGCCTTCGTGGTGGGACTGATTTTTGTGCAGCGCTCTGGGAATTACTTTGTCACCATGTTTGACGACTATTCAGCCACGCTGCCACTCACGGTCGTGGTCATCCTGGAGAACATTGCTGTGGCCTGGATTTATGGCACCAATAAGTAAGGCGTTTGTACAACAAAAAGAGTAACTGTGCTGTAACTCCTGGCTAAAAAAACCCCACCTCCTTCCAGCTCTTTTCCATATGGCTTTTTCCCCAGGAGGCCAGCTCTGATGGAGCAAGTGCCTGAGGGGCAGTGACCTTACAGAGGCAGGAACTCAGTTCACCTTGATCCTCCTGCCCTGCCCTAAGTGTAACCCAGGAACAGGTCCTTCTAGTGGGTATCTACTGTTGGTTGTGGTGCTCCGTCACTCGTGGTTACCCTCTTGTCCGAGGTTTCCAGGTCCTTCTGGAAGGGGACCTTGTTCCCCAGTGCCTGTTCTTGTTATTCATGAGTTGGCCAGAGCAAAGGAGGTTCTGGCTAATGCTCAAATGGCCTTTTCCTTAGGAGGTTCCCAACCAGTCCTACAGGCTTGAGGGGCACTGAGATGCTTGCCTGGATCAGCTGGGTGGTTCTTCAGGCTCTACCTTGAGCATAATTTACAACAGGGGCTCCTGGGGGGGGGGAGTTTCTTACTTGAAGGTGGGGAACGGCATGGTTCCATCTCTTCTTCTCGGTAGGTTCATGCAGGAGCTGACAGAAATGCTGGGTTTCCGGCCCTATCAGTTCTACTACTACACCTGGAAGTACGTCTCTCCCATCTGCATGGCCGTGCTTATGACTGCCAGCATCATCCAGCTGGGAGTCAGCCCCCCGGGCTACAGCGCATGGATCAGAGAGGAGGTGAGCACATCTCCTGTCCCCACAGCCCAGATCCAGGCTGAGCAGGGGGCAGCGGAGGGCTGGAGACCACCCAGCTCTTCCCAGCCCTGCTCCTTTCTCCTCCCCTCCCCTGCTGGGAGATGTCCTACCTGTGGCCACTCTGCAGACAATCAGGTTTGTCCACACTGCCCAGAAGTCTCCAGCCAGCTCTGAACCATGGGTTGAAGTTGGAGCTTGGAGTCTGATTTGCTTCCACAGCTACAAGCTGTGTGCAGGACCATGTCCTTTTCCTTGGATTGAACCCACCTTCCGATAGCTTCATCTGGTGCCCCCGAGGATGAAGGGTGGCAGGAATTGGCCAGCACTTAGGAGATGTTGTACCTGGTGTGCATCACCTTTGCTGTAACAGCCCCTTGACACTAATATCTCTCTTCTTCCAGGCTGCAGAAAAGTTCCTTTTCTACCCAACCTGGGCCATGGCTATTCTCATCTCTCTGATCATCCTGGCATCCCTCCCTCTGCCTCTGGTCTTCATCCTCCGACAGTTCCACCTTGTGTCGGATGGCTCCAACGCCCTCTCCGTTACCTACAAGAAGGGCCGGATGATGAAGGACATCTCCAATTTAGAAGACAACGATGAGACCCGCTTCATCCTGAGCAAAGTGCCCAGTGAGACCCCCTCCCCCATGCCCACGCACCGTTCCTACCTGGGTCCCGGCAGCAACTCCCCCATGGAAATGAGCACTGCCCCCAACGGACGATATGGGAGTGGGTACCTACTGGCCAGCACCCCCGAATCCGAACTGTGATGGTTGCCTGCCCACCACCCCCACCGGGAGAGGAAGTCACTGGGGAGTGGATCCTGGCTGTCCAGGCAACAGGAAAATTAATTCATAAAGAAGATGAAGAAGAAAACCCCCTCTTAAAATCGTAACCCAAAGCATTTCTAAGGTTGACGTCAGGAAGAAGGGACCGTGGGAGGGGCAGGACTCCTCTGACAACCCTCCCGTGAAAGGTGGGATCCCCTGGGCTTGCCTTTGGGGAAGGGAGGAGGAACAAGAGACGCTGCAATACCTTCCCGAGAGTTGTTCTCCTGCAGCTCGTATCTGAAGCAAAGAATCTCTCGTTTCTAAGGAGCTGATGGTTGGAAAAAGGACCTGGCGGCAGGTGGAAAGCCAACCACACTTCCTCCTGTCACCCAGCGCTCTTCCCTCCCAGTCTGTTGTCCTTTAGCGGGGAGGAGTCATGGCCTTATTCCAACGAGCACAATTAACCATCGATGTTTCATAGCACAAAAGGGTGCTGTTGTTGTCACCGTTGTTGTTGTTGTATCTCCTGTAGGTTTTTATAGCTGTGGACACACTCAAATAACCCCAGAATTTTGACCAGGGTTGGCAGGGAGCAGCATGGGGCTGGCTGAGACTTTGCAATGAGTGAGATGGTGGATGGTGGGTCCTTGGTTTTGTCACCACCAGCGTGGGGACGGCGTCGGTGGGTTGTTCTGAGACATGGAGGCATCACATCCATGGGATGATGTGGTCAGCGAGCTCTGTGGTTAGGCAGTTATTGTGCTGAGTGGCAGAAGGTCCTCTGGAGTGGTGATTTGGACGTGTAAGCGTGTGGGGGGCGGTCTGGACAGTTGATGGGGGTCAGGAGTGCTCTCCTGGAATTACTCCTGATGTGTGGGATGCTCCGCTGAACCAAAATCCCTGGCTTGGTGATTGTCTTGTCTTGCCACTCTCTTTAGATGTC
Source organism: Calidris pygmaea (assembly GCA_003697955.1). Classification (NCBI taxonomy): domain Eukaryota; kingdom Metazoa; phylum Chordata; class Aves; order Charadriiformes; family Scolopacidae; genus Calidris; species Calidris pygmaea. The sequence continues at coordinate 506,148 of QJSC01029019.1, read as the reverse complement.
CCAGAGGGACAAGCAGAAGAGCTGTGGGGCATCCAGTCCCATCACACTCCTGGTTTAGCTCTCAGGAAACCACCCCCTGACTTACCTCCAGCTGGGGGGAGCTGGGCAGTGATTATCTCTGGACAAACGTCCTCATTTCTCATAGCTTTGAGCCAGGGCCTCTGCACTGGCCTCCTGTTGCACCTCCATGGGAGCTCACCAGCCTTTGGATGGGGGTAACCAGCTCTTGGGGACAATAGAGGTCCAAGCAGCAGTTACTGGGAGTCAGTGCCAGGTCCCAGTGTCCCTGTTAGCTCTTGATCCAGGCTGGTGAGCCCCTGTTAGAGTCCAGGGACCTCTATTGTGCCCATCCACGTTATCTGGGCACCAGATTCATGTGCCCTTATGTTGTTTCTCCCCATGCCATCTAGGAAAGGTTGGGATCTCCCAGCTCAGAGTCTCTCCCGCTGGGACTGAAGGTCGCTTTCCTGAATCCTACATGCACCTGAGCATTTCTGCCAAGGGTACCAGTGTTATGGGGCATCTTCCTCCTTTTCTCATGGGGAGGTGGGAGCAGCAGCCTGCTTGCACCCTCTCCCCCCTCTCATCATGTTGTTGTGGCCTCCAAAAGCTGAGGGAGCTCTTCATCCATGGTCCTGCTGGGCTTAGATCCTGCATGATGGTATTTCAAGCCAGCCTGAAAGCCAAGTTTGGGGGTGCTTGCCTCCGCTTTCCTATCAATGGGTGAAGAAACACCTTGATTCTCCTTTTGGCTGGGAGGCGAAGGCAGAAAGTATCTGGTCCATTTGCCACATCCTTGACTCCTCTTCGCATCCCTGTGTCCAGGAGATCCCCCAAAATGATGTTTGTGATCCTTCGTTTTTAGTCCTTCTCCATAGGCTTGGCTGGTGACCTGGAGACTCTTCCTGGACAATTAGCTCAGGCCCTTCGTCAACCACTTTTCTGCGGAGGGGAGGGGTGATGGAGGCATGGACTGAACCAAAGCAGCTCCATCTTTGATGGCTCCGAGAAACACCAGCCCAGTGTGGTCAGGATCAGCCTTGTTCTTGTCTCTCCTCCAGCGTTTCCCTCTCCACCATCCCCTCCACTGTCTTTCTCCTTATTTCTGTGCCCCCACCGTGCAGAGGGACATGGAAATATCCCCACCACGTCAGCCCTGAATGGGAGAAGCACAAACCCCGTGGCGTTTCCCCACCGGTAGGCAAGATGTTCCCTTCCATCTCTTACTTCTCCCTCTGTCCCCAGTGTCCTCCAACCCGACCAGCAAAACAGAGCATGAGCCAAACCGTTGCCCAACGTCACCTTCCCGATGCCCCTGAGCCCGGGGGCCGGATTCCTACCGTAGCTCCCATGGAGTTACCGGAGCAGGACACCTCCCGTAGTGCTCGGTCCCCTCCACTCCTGGGGGGTGCTGCTCCTCAGACCCCGGAGGGGGAAGGATCCGACCCTCCGTCTCTCCCATCCCCATTCCCAAACCAGCCAGGGAGGCGGTCGCTTTCCTCCCCTCTTCTTGCAGCGTCAATAAGAGGCAAAGTCAATAAGAAGGCAACAACAAAAAAAAAAACAAAAACAAAAACAAAGCTATATTATATATATATAAAATATATACAGAGAGAGGAGATGGAATAATAACCTAGAGATTCTCTATTTCTATTGTATATTTATTCTGTAAATGTCACTGTAAATGCTGTTAAATGACAAAAACGTATCCCAAAGTGGCCCGTGACCTATTTTCATTCCCAGTGCTGTACAGATCAATTCTCATTGTAAATCGGGACATATTTTTACCTTTTTATTTCTCTTGCGTGGTGGGTGGCTGTCCCGTCCCCCCC
>QJSC01029019.1:460378-495520 GCA_003697955.1 Calidris pygmaea | reverse complement strand
GGGCTCGCAGCCCATCGGGCACTATTTTGGGCACGTGGCCCCTCTCCCAGCTCCTTTGGGATCATCCCCAAAGCGCTGCCCACCGACCCCCAGACACCCACCCCCACCGTTCCCTCCCCATCCCGTCCCATCCCCGCCTGTGTTTTCCCCGGCAGCTTATAAACCTGCTGTGCACACACACACACACACACACACTCACACTCACTCACACATATATAGGCAGTTGGGATCTGAAACGAATTCTGGATGCTTTTGGGGGTGTAAAAAAAAGCCATCAATGGTAAGAAATCCTGCAGGCATTTCACACCCGCTGGCGACGTGAGGGGCAGGGGGGGGTCAGTTTGTCAAGGGGGTGTTTTTTGCAGTGAACGTAAGAGCAACACACACACACAACACGCACCACACACACGGGGAAGATGCTTGGGCAGCAAGAGCTTTACTCATTTTGGAAGGGGTAGCCCTTCCTTTGCCCATCTCCGAGGGCTCGTTGCCTCCGAGAGATGCTCTGGGTGGTGCAAAGCTCCAAATTAACGACTAAACCCAAGCTGAATAATTCAACTCGGATTTTTTTTTTTCACGTGGGGATTATTTGGCCCTGCTTCCCCCCCCCCCCCCATCCCCCCCTCTCTGAGCTGCTCTCAGAAAGGCGTTTGCTGAACAGAAGCGGGAGGAACGTGTCGGAGGGAGCCGAGGTGGCTGTGATGTGAGGACGTGAGCCCTGACTGGGGTTGGAGTGGGACCAGTCTGTACTGGGAGCTCCCCGCTTCCTTCTTACTGCACTAAGATAAAGCTTAGCGCTGCCACGGGGACAGTCACCTTCCAGCAGTGACACTCACAGGCTCTTTTCTGTCCTGTTTTCCGCTCTAAAACATCAATATGGTTTTGCGATGGCTTAGGAGAAGTGCTTTGGCCAGAAGGGGAAACTGAGGCACGGAGCAGTGTGGCCAAACCAAGTGAGCGCAACCTGCCCAGCACACCCAGTTAATGCAGGGAACTGTTACTGGTTTGGAGTTTTTGTGGTTCTGTGGAGCCACCGTCCAGCACTAGGATGCTCCAGGACCCATGGACATCTTTGGGGGTGCAACATTGATGGTGTTGCCCCGGCGTCTGGGGGTGGCTGAAGTGGGATTCCTTTAATACCGCCCCGTTTTGGAGTCTCCCCCTTCCTTTCTGGAGGAGAAAGGGTGCTGTGAGCCATTCTGGGGGGCCTGGGGATGCTCGGGAATGTCTCACCAAACCTTGGCAGCAGCAGGAAGGAGAACGGTCCCGGGTCCTGTGCGTAAAACCTCTCCCTGGGGCGTGCGACAGCGGTGACTAAGAGTCTCGGGGGCTGAATTTCTCCGGTCCTTGCTCCTCCTCGCCTGCGGAGCAGCCCCTCGGGCCCTGACTCACTTGGCTCCTGGCTATTTCCAGCTTTCCCTCCTCTCTCCCGGCACCTCCTGAGCTGGCAACTGCCTGAGCGTGCGGTTAGAAATTCCCTCCCCAAGTTTTCAGCCTCTTTCCCTCGTAGCATCGATGCCCGGCGGGATCTTGGCTCCTGTGTCTAGTCCAGTCTCAGTGAAAATACGGTCCCGAGTGTCGCTGCTCTCCCAGCCGGAGAGTTAAACTCTTTTTTCTCCCCACGGGAAACTGCCCTGGTTGTGGTTTCACCTCTCCTTCCAAACTCTGCTCACTTGAAGCTCCTCGGTTTTCCCTTTGCAGCCCAACTTCTGGGGTCCTGACCCCACTGCCATCGGGATTTCCAGGGGGGTGACCCCCTGTAGGGTCATGGGCTCTTTTGGGAACACCCATCCCAAGCTGTTGAGCGCCTGTTGGGATCGTGTAGATCATTGGCAGGTTCTGGAGGACTTTTGGTGCAGATTTGGTGGCCACTGGGTATATACATATAGATTTTTATTTTATTTTTAAGACAGCTTTGGAAAACACCTTGAGCTTGGAGCAGAAGCCAAAACTGAGACGAGACATCTCAGGTCAGCTCCTCGGCTGACCCAAAACTGGGGCAGCTCTATTGACTTTGGGGAAGGGGGGGGTTGATGTTTGGCACCAGCTGCGAACCCGACGCTCCTATTTTTAGAGGCTGCTTTTGCTCCTGGGGCTAAATCAGATCTCACCTCCACGGCTCATCCAGCAGGGCTGCTGCGGTGCCTGAGTGTCTGCAGGGTCTCGCTCTTTTCCTTAGTAATTGTTTTTTTTTTTGCTTCCTACTTTGCTTTAAATCAAAGTTTTTAATCTCCACGTTTTCCTGAGACTCCCAATATGGGGAAACTCAGGAAGGTTTCTCAGCCTTCAGCTGAAAAGTGGATTATTTTGGCTGTGCCACCGCTGCGTAGACACGCTCACCGGGTTAAACCAGCCTTGCTTTAAGATGATGCTTTTTCGGTGGGTTTTCTTCCCAAATTACATGTGGCTGATGGCCTGATGGGGCTGCCACCAGCGGAGCAGCATCACGGCGCGTGGTCCAGCATGGGCTGCTCTTGGGGATGGAGGGGGGGGGGCTGTGGAGCATCTCAGGCAGAATCATCTTCCAGAGGTTTCTCCATCAATTAAAGCCTGGCTTAAACTTCACACCTAACTTTTAGGAGGGGTGATGCTCTCTCTCTCTCTCTCTCTCTCTGCTGGACCCACACGGCTTTGCCCTTGGGGACATCTCTCCAAGGATGCTCTCGGGCAGGCTCGGGGCTGCCGGCACGTTGCCGCCGGTGGCCGGGGCTGGGTTTTTCTCCGGCGTGACTCAGGCTGTCTCTGCTGCTGATTCACTCCAGCCGAGGACCCGGGCTGCCTGCTGAAACGCAGCCCCTGGGGTGGCTTCGGCACCAGAAGGTCGCATCCTGCTCGGGGTACGGGCCAGGTGTGTTGAGGAGCAAAGGGAGCTGCAGCGGGATCTGCTCCCGGGAAAGCCGAACCCGCCGGGCTTTTGTGCTGGAGGAAGGTAGAAGAAGAGCTTTTCTGCTCAGAAGCTTTATTTTCGGGGGCTCTTGGAAACAGATGCTCTGGGTAATGGACTCATCATGAGCTCATCCTGGCGGGGAGGAGGCCTGAGCAGGATTGATGGGGGGGGGCGGGGTGGGAAGAGCAAAACGACGAAGTGTTTTCTTTCTGACACAGAAATTTCCACCTCTCGTCCAAGGCCTGCTGCCTGCCCTGGGGAGGAGGAGATGCGGAGGGGATAAAGGTCTCACTGATCAAGCAGAGGGGAGAAATGGGAGGGTCTGGGTGGCACCAGGTCCAGGCTTCAGCGGGATGCTCTGTCTGCTCCTCTCCTCCTCGTCCTGCCCTCCCAGTCCTGGGGTGGGCATTGTCCCACCACCAACCCTTGGGGAGCAGGGAGGGGGCAAAAGGACGTCTCTGATCCATCCTACCCCAAACCTCACAGTCACGAATGGTGCAAATATCTCATCTAGCAGGTTTGGGGATGAAGGTGAGGGAAAGCTCTTCCAATTAGTCTTCTCAAAGTTCTCTTTTCATGTGTGTTCCCAGTGGAGCCTTGCTCCAAACCCAGGCTGATGCAGGTCTCTCTTCATCCCTTCATCACTGTCATCTCTAGTGCATCTCCACCCACAGCTGGGGCCCAGCACACCTTCCCCTGTAGATATCGTAGCACTCGGAGAAATGTTCTGGACTGATGGCCCCAGACACTGAGGTTTGGTGTCAACTCATTGGGACAGGTTCAGGGAACCCTCCCCATTCTCCATCATTGGTCTTGGGGAAGGGGGTGGCAGCAGCATAACTCCTGGGGTGTTTTGAGCCTCATTTTTGTTGAATGAGAACATCTCCCATCTCTGCTATTGCTATTCACTAGGAGGGATTAGAAGAGATGGACCAAAGGCAGGTGACACCAGAAGCGTGCCTCAGGCTGCCCCAAGGTCGTTGTCGTGGTGGTTCATAAAACTGCTGCTCTCCTCCACCAGTTGGCCCAAATCACCTAACGGCCTGGGTAACCTCTACTTTTGCAGGTAGTTGCTTTTGCCTCGCTTTTCTTCATCCTGGTCTCCATCACAACCTTCTGCCTGGAGACGCATGAAGCTTTCAACATTGACGTCAACGTGACGGAGACCCTGGTGGTTGGCAACACCACGACGATCCTGCTGACGCATAAAGTGGAGACAGAGCCCATCCTCACCTACATCGAAGGGGTCTGCGTCCTGTGGTTCACCCTCGAGTTCCTGGTTCGCATCATCTGCTGTCCAGATAAGCTTCTCTTCGTTAAAAACCTGCTCAACATCATTGACTTTGTGGCCATCTTGCCCTTCTACCTGGAGGTAGGTCTCAGTGGCCTGTCCTCCAAAGCTGCCCGGGACGTACTGGGCTTCCTACGGGTGGTCCGTTTCGTCCGGATCCTCCGAATCTTCAAGCTGACACGGCACTTTGTGGGTCTCCGAGTGCTGGGCCACACGCTCCGGGCCAGCACCAATGAATTCCTGCTCCTTATCATCTTCCTCGCCTTGGGGGTCTTGATTTTCGCCACTATGATCTACTACGCCGAGCGGATTGGAGCCAAAACCTCTGACCCTCGCGGGAGCGACCACACTCACTTTAAGAACATCCCCATTGGGTTCTGGTGGGCTGTGGTCACGATGACGACCCTGGGCTACGGCGACATGTACCCCAAGACCTGGTCGGGCATGGTGGTGGGGGCTCTCTGCGCCTTGGCCGGGGTGCTCACCATCGCCATGCCCGTGCCCGTCATTGTCAATAACTTTGGGATGTACTATTCGTTGGCCATGGCCAAGCAGAAGCTGCCAAAGAAGAAGAAAAAGCATATACCCCGTCCGGCCCCGCTGGACTCCCCTACTTACTGCAAATCCGAGGAAAACTCCCCCCGTAACAGCACCCAGAGCGACACTTGCCCCTTGGCAGTAGAGGAGGGGGCGGCTGAGCGGAAACGGTCAGGTGAGACCCCATGTGGGGCAGAGGGAGGGGGAGACATCCAGGAGCACCCCAAGGCAACGTTTTTGGTCCCCTGTGTCTCAGAGTCCCTCTTGGGTTGGTGGGAACTTGGTGGAGAAAGGTCTGGGGCCCTTGGGTGTCCAGGTGTTGGGTGCTATGTTGGTGAACCATGATGCTGCAGATAAGAAGCCCTCTCCAGGCAGGGGGGAAGGCCATATCCCGCTCTCCTAATGGAGATAAGTCACCATGGTGTGATTCAAGGTGTCACTACCTAACCCACCTCTTCCTCACCCTGACAGATGCAAGACCATTTGCCCAATTCCCATCTTAGCCCAGTGATGCCCTTGGGGTAGATTTTCTTTTGCTTCCTCCCACTGTAAATTAGGGCAAGTTTCACCAAAATGGTGAAACTATCCATAAATCCATGGATATTCCCTGGGATTCCTCCTCCCCATTCATCTTCTAGTAGATGTAACATGCCTGCACGGCAAGGTCAACGTTGCTCCAAACCCTGTGCTCGGGCAGGAGCAAAATCAGCCCCTGTACGTTGATTATTTGGTCTCACGCACTGAGCATGAGAAGTTTGGGGGTTGGCCAGTCATTCCTTCAGGTGTAGAGGGCATGGCCCCCACTGTGGGCAGTCGGTGGTGGGCAGCATCACTTGGGGTAAGCTTGGAGGACTGCAAGAGCCCTGCTGTGGTATCGTTGCTGGCCATGGAGTCTGCTTTGCCCCTTTCATCTTGGTTTGCTGCCACCAGCACCTACCGGCAGCCAGCTTTGCAGTGTGGAAGCAGGAGGGACCACATTGGGGTTGTGTCCTGCAGCAATGTGGCATTCCCTGAGGTCAGCCCTGAGCAGCCACTCATCTGGTCACGTGTCTAACAGTGACGGTCCTTTACCTGTGGGGACACCAGGAGCTCCAAATGTCCCAGCTGGGTGTTTCCCTTTATAAATCTCCCCTTTTTCCTGTTGGAACAGGTCCAGAGGAGGCCACGGAGATGCTGGGAGGGCTGGAGCCCCTCTGCTGGGAGGGGGGGCTGAGAGAGTTGGGGGGGTCCAGCCTGGAGAAGAGAAGGCTCTGGGGAGACCTTGGAGCCCCTTCCAGTCCCTAAAGGAGCTCCAGGAAAGCTGGGGAGGGACTCTGGATCAGGGAGGGGAGCCACAGCATGCATGGGGAAGGGTTTGACCCTGAAAGAGGGGAGATGGAGATGAGATGTGGGGAAGAACTTGTTTGCTGTGAGGGTGGTGAGAGCCTGGCCCAGGTTGCCCCGAGAAGCTGTGGCTGCCCCATCCCTGGAGGGGTTGAAGGGCAGGTTGGAGGGGGCTTGGATCAACCTGGTGTGGTGGGAGGTGTCCCTGCCCAGGGCAGGGGGGCTGGAACTTTATGATCTTTAAGGTTGCTTCCAACCCAAACCATTCTATGATTCTATCCCATCTGCTCCAGGAGCCCGGGCACTGGAGGGGGAGGTCAGCCCAACACTGATCCAGGACTTCAGGCCAGACCCTCAGTTGGCATAGCAGCCTCTCAGCTAACGAACCACTGACTCAGATGACATAAATTAGCACATCAACACTAACCGGAGCAGCCTGTGTCTCAGGAGGGTGAATTTTGGAGAGCTAATTCCCACCAATTAGGTGGGTGGATCTCAAAGCCCAGGGGTGTTTCTTCCCTGGCAAAGCCTCCTTGGGTATATAACCCTCAGGGAGTGAGAGCTGCTGTTGGTTGCTTGGGATTAAAATCTGGCACGGTCCTACTCCCCTGGATGCTCTAAGTTGGCATCTCCAGGCTGGGATCAGTACCTGAATTTGTGGGTTATCTGCAATCTGGTCTTCTGCTTCCTGGCATGGTCTGAGCAAACCCTTCTGGCCACCCTGGGCACCTTGTCCTGTGGGTTTATTGACTGCTGATGGGTCTCTGCCACCTTCTTGCAGACTCTAAGCAGAACGGTGAGGCCAATGTGGTCATGTCAGATGAGGAGCAGCCACTGTCCCCGACCGATGAGGAGAAACGGCCCATGCGGCGCTCCAGCACCCGGGATAAGAACAAGAAATCCTCCACGTGCTTCCTGCTGGCCACCGGCGACTTCTCCTGTGCAGCGGACGGAGGCATCCAGAAAGGTACAACTGATGCTGAAGGTGTGAGCTGGCCCGTGGGCTGGGGAGGGGGAGATGGAGGAGCAAGGTGGAGGTTTGTTGCATCGATCCCAGATGTTGGTTCATCTCCATCTGCCTGCCTGGCTGTGGTTCTCTGCTCCCCAAGTCCACTTGTCCTCCTGCCTCTCCATCTGCTTCATCTCCCTCCACCACGTCTCTCCGTGCTAGCTCTATGCTTTTTGTTTTCTCCTCCCCGAAGTTCTCCTCCTCTGATTGCCACCATCTGGGGTCTGTGACCCCATGCTGGCTGGGGACAGGTCAGTCCCTTTGCTCCCCAGTGCTCTGACTTCTCCTGTCCCTCCAGTTCTTCTCCCTGGGCTTCCATCGCCCATCTCAGGGTGGTTGTGAGGGGGACATCTCTCCTGGGGAGGTGGTGAGGTTGTGACTGAAGGTGGTCAAAAAGTTTTCAGTAGGGGGAAAAATACTCCAGAAGCTTTTCCTTTCCTCTCCTCTCCCCTCCCTGATGTCTTTTGGTGGGTTTGAACGTGGGGAGCCGCGATGTGTCAAGTTCTGCCTTGCCAAAAGCGCGGGGCTGCCAGAAAGGCTGTCTCCTCGGGGCTTGGAAAGGGAGCTGTGCGAAGTGTTGAGGTTTTCTATGGGAAACTGTGGGGGAGATGAGTCAGGAAAACATAAAACTCTTCTTCCCATGGCAAAACAATAGTCCTCTTCAGGCTGGTCCCTTCGCACCATCCTCCAGCCTTCACTTCTCCACCAGTGAGCGTGACCCGTGCCCATCTCCCAGCCCCTGGGAGGGTAAATCCAGTTCCTACCCTGAGCCACAAAACCCCAGCTGCACCCTCAATTGCAGGGATATTTCTTAGGACAGGGCTCAGTTTTTCAGTTCTGCCATTTTTCTCCTGTGGCCAGGGTGGTGTGGGATGATGTAGCTCCAGAGCTGACCTTCCTCTACCTCCTTGGTGCCATCTAATGCCAGTTGCTCACAGGGAACGGTGGCCATGAGCTGGGACTGGGCCGGAGAAAAGATGATGTTCTGCATCTCTGAGCTGCTCACCAAGACCTGGCGGCTCCTGGTGTGGATGCTTTGGAGGCCCTCAAGGGTTCCTTGCTGTAGCACTACTTGGGATGGTAAAGACGGGGTGGGTTTGGGACACAGGGAGGTGTTTGGGGGCAATCACATTTATTACATTAGTAGAAGGAAATTGGTTGCTTCCTCCTGGGAAATCAAGGATTCCCTGTGGCACTGCTGCTCAGCGTTGTCTCTTAAAAAGAGGGGAAAAAAATGAAAGGCTTTGTTCATCTTTGGGTAGAAGTGTGTAGTGCACAAATATTTGTGTGAAAAGCCTCAGGTTTCTTTGATTTTTTTTTTTTTTTTTCCTGGAAGTGCCTTTTAATGAGAAATTAGTCTCTTTTCTTAATGCCTGCTGACACAAAGAGGTGAGGGGGCTCTAGTCCTGCTCCAGACTTGGGGGGGAGGACGTCGAACTGGAAGGGCTGAAGGAGAGGGATGAAAGCCAGCGAGATTCTTCATCTTTACAAGATGTTCAAGTCAGGCACCTCTTCAACTGAAGCATTTGAGCTCGGTCCCACTGAAGTCAGGAAAATCAGAGTAGATCTAACAGCTGGGGATCAGTGATGCTCTTGCTGGGCTCCCAAATCATGTTACTTGGTTGCAGGAGATCAGGAGATTCATTTCATGCGTGGTGGCAGCAACAGCTATTCGAAAGGGCACTTTGGGGATCTTCAGTGGTTTGTTCTGGTGTCCTAACTGAAAATGTGCTTTATACAATTAAAAAATAGATGAGTGTGTGTGGGTCCGTCTTGCTAAAATGGTCTTGCACCTGGAGAAAGGTGGATCTGGTGCCCCAGAGGGGCTTGAGTGACGCCCGAGATGTTTTGGGAAGAGGGAGCCTCGCTATCTGCTGTTGGGGATGGACTGGTGGGATGCTCTCTGGGGACCTGTTGTCTTCCCTGGTGAAATGTCCTGGCACGGTCAGGGTTGGTGGTGACCAGAGATGTTCAGAGGGCAAAGCACCCTCCAGCTGAAAGCTGTTGGGAGCCGCAAAGGCGCCTCTTCCCTTGGTCCTGATTTATCTCCTGCTGAGGCTGTTTGTTCTGGTACTGGGATGCTGGCAGCTCTGCAAATTGAGATGAGCTTGGTTCTGAGCCCGACTTGCTGATGGCCATCTGTCAGATCCTGGGACAGGTACTGATGTCTGTACAAGCTGTGGAAATCAGGGGATGGAGCTGGTTCAGGAATATGCTGCAGATCTCAGCATCCATCATGGTTCGAGCTGATTCCAGCGGTTGGTCTTGTTGGGGTGGCTCAAAGAGAAGAGCTACCCCTGCCCACCACCCCTTGGAACTGGGCCCTGGAGAAGACCGAGCTGGGTTGCTGTGGATTGCCATGTGGCATGTGTTTCTTGTCCATGTTGCTGCTTCCAGTGTTGTCACCTTCCTCCCCTGCTGCCAGGGATGGCACCAGACCCCGGATCTCCCTCCAGCACTCAGGTGCTGCTCAGCAGTTCCCCAAAATGTATCCTGCTGGGGCACAGACACCTTGGCGTGGGTCTGCCTTGGCATGTGAGCTCTCTTCTGCTTGGATGGAGGGATATGGAGGCGGGATGAGCCCAGCGTCCCCTGTTGTGGCGAGATTTGTTATGATGGTCTAGGAAAAGGCGGTGATTGAAACCAGAGTGGGATTTCAAGAGGAGCCATGAGGAACGGGGCTGAAAGGAGGGAAGGGGGTTTACTCTGTGAGGGCACTGGCATCGCAAAGCGGTGATTTTTGCCTTAATTGCCGGAAAGCGGAGCAGCACGCAGCTAATTTTCACTCCGTTGCTTGCTCTCGGCGCAGGGACGTGACCGGCATGTGGAGCTCACGTGAGCATCCGCCAGTGATGCTCGGCTGGGGGAGCAGGGACAAGACCCCCCTTTTTGCACGGGGCCGCGCGTGCGAGGCGCAGCCGAGCGGCCAGGCTGCCGTTATCAACAAGCACAGGCGTCCCCATCCCCGTCCCCATCTGCTGCTGCCGCCGCCTCGGAGCATCTGCGAGCATCCCCACGTGCGCTCAGGAGCTGCGAGCATCCACACGTGGGGAGCGCGGCATCACCAGCCCCCTCCTTGGGGAAAAGCCCCCCCCCCCCTTCCCTCCCCCCAGGGGGTACCCCCTGCCCCACCACGCTGTTTGTGAGATGCCTCTAGACGGCTCCTTGGCAACAAAGCCATTAATAAAGCAATCCCGGTGACCTCAGGTAGCACCTCGGCGAGTTGCCGGGATACCGGCTCCCTTAACGAACAGCACCGGTGGTAATTAGCAGAGAGCAACCCTCCGGCGCTTTGCGGCTTGACTCTGTGGGGGTGGCACCCGGCCCCCGAGCTTGGTGGGGAAACCACGATGGCCTTGAGGGATGGAGACCCGAGCTCCTTCCCGGGTGCTCCTGCAAAAATGGCTTGGGAATAAATTGATGGAGAAGTTGGAAGCGTTGGGCTAGGGGCAGGTTTGCCCTTGGAGTCCTGTTGCAGAGGGGCCCCGGGGCAATCAAGCATCTTTATGAAGTGCTGCCCCAAATTGTGATCCTTGAGACTTAATCAAAGCTGGCAGCGTGATTTTTGGCCCTGTTCCTACCCATTTCTACTCAATGGCCTGAGCAAGAGGGTAAAGAGCAGCCCTATAAAGTGCTCAAGGACATCAGTGGGTCCTTGTATCGCCAAGGTGGCTTCCAGTAAGACCTGACCCCATAACTCCTCTCTGTCAAAATGATGGTTTTTGGGGGCTGGATCCATTGGTGACCTCAAACATTCAGGGACCGGTTGCATCTCGGCACGATTACTTCCCACGGGCAGGGCTCGGGGTGGGAGGGAAATGCGTGAGCTCTTCAAAGAGCCTCAGCCCTCCTGGGAAATTTCACTGAATTTCACTGAATTTTTAGAGTTGGAAGGGACCATAGAGATCATCTAGTCCAACTCCCCTGCTGAAGCAGGATTGCCCAGAGCTTGTCAGAGCATGTTACTCAGGACTGCATCCAGGTGGGGCTTGAAGATCTCCAGAGAAGGAGCCTCCACAGCCTCCCTGGGCAGCCTCTTCCAGGGCTCTGCCACCCTCAAAGTCAAGAAGTTCTTCCTCAGATTTCAGTAGAACTTCCTACCTTCCAGCTTGTGCCCGTTGCCCCTCGTCCTGTCACTGGGAACCACTGGAAAGAGTCCGGCTCCATCCTCCTTCAACCCACCCTTGAGATATTTAATAAGGTCTCCCCTCAGCCTTCTCCAGACTAAAGAGCCCCAGCTCTCTCAGTCTTTCCTCATAAGGGAGATGCTCCAATCCTTGAATCATCTTTGTTGCCCTTCGCTGGACTCTTTCCAGTAGTTCCCTGTCCCTCTTGAACTGGGGAGCCCAGAACTGGACGCAGGATTCCAGTTGTGGCCTCCCCAGTGCAGAGCAGAGGGGGAGAATGACCTCCCTTGACCTGCTGGCCACACTCTTCCCTACGCAGCCCAGGATTCCGTTGGCCTTCCTGGCCACAAGAGCACACTGCTTGCTCCTTGTCACTTTGCTGTCCACCAGGACCCCTAGATCTTTCTCTTCAGAAGTTGTCTCCAGCAGGTCCACCCCTAACCTGGATTGGTGCCTGAGACATTCTTCTTCCCCAGGTGCAGGACCCTACACTTTGCCCTGTTGAACCTCATGAGGTTCTTCCTTGCCCAGCCCTCCAGCCTGTCCAGGTCTCTCTGGATGGTGGCACAGCCCTCTGGAGTGTCAGCCACCCCTCCCAGTTTGGTATCATCAGCCAACTTGCTGAGGATACCCTCTGTCCCCTCATCCAGGTCACTGATGAATAGAGCAAGGTTTGCTGAAGGATGAGCCCGATGGAAAGGATTAAGGGGGGGAAAAAAAGGTCTAAAAAGAGGATAAAAATCCAATTTAAAGAGGTGGTGCTCTGGAGCCTTTTCCAGGCGATGCTTGTGCCTCGGCATCCTCCTCGGAGGGGGCGGGGGGGTGATGCCGTGATCGCTCCAGAGCGTTAATCCCTGATCCAAACCCCAAACATCCTGGCCGAGCCAGCACCCGCTGTCGGTGCCTTCCCATCGAAGCAGACCCCGAAGATGTGCCGTTACCTCCCCGGGGAGGGGACGGAGGTTGAAGGGGGGGGGGGGGCTGGTTTCCCAGCTTGGCGGCTGCCCAAGGGACCATCCATCACCTTGTTTTTCTGCTGTCAAGGAGCCTCCTCCCTCCTCTCCCCCCCCCCCCCCCGGGTGTGAGCTCACGCGCGTTCCCCGTCTCCGGAGCTCGCGGGGATGGCAACGGCTGGATCCGTTCCTCCGGGTGCTCTTCGGGAAAGACGCCTGGAGCACGGCGCGGCGTTGGGCTCATCGCGGCTGGGAGCATCCTTAATTTCCCATCTTTCGGCAGCAAAGCTGGCCCTGCAAAACGCAGCAACCCGGAGAGCAGATTTTGGGGCTCATCTTTGATGGGGGCTGGAGTTTGGACTTAAAAATCCAATTTTCAGTACAAATGCTTCATTTCTTTCCAGAAAGAAAAGCGGCTTTTGACCTGCGAGACCATTTGTTCTGGCTGTTGCTTTTTAATGAAAGCTGGAGCAATTTCTGGCTCTTTGGGGGAGTGTAAAGGGCTCCCATGCTCAAAGCAATAGAAATATTTGCTTTTTAATGCAGTTTCTGATGGAAAATAATGAGCACGTCTACCTGCTCCTTTCCATACAGAAAGGTGTCAGCAGCAGCTTGCTGCTACAGCCGGCTTCAAAACCAGAGCCGGGGGAATAACTCCTTCCAAATCCCGTATTTGCTTGAGTTCTGCTGCTTTTCCCCGTTTGCTTCAGCCCGCGAGATCCCCAGACTCATTCCTCATTCCGAGCAATTTGGGAAACAAACCCCCTCCCTCCCCACCCCCCTCCCCATCCCTAGGAGTGATTTGGTCTCCCAGCATCGAGGATTTTTTGAGTTTTGGGTGCTGCTGGGCTGCAGGGGGAGCAGGGAGGGGAGGTCTGGAGGATCTGCAGAAGTTTGGCTGCCCTCAAAAAACCAAAACCCTTCCTGATGTTTTAATTTTTTTTTATTTTTTTTTTTCTTTTGGGGGGTTAAATCGGGGTGCGGGGCTGGGCGATGCTCACCCTGGGGCTCTTTGCTTTCCGAGCCTTGGGAAAGAATCTGCCGGGCTCTAACCTCTCCCTTTTCTTCACCAAGGCTATGGAAAATCCCGGAGCCTCAGCAGCATAGACGGTGTGGCAGGATCCACGGTGGGCTTGGCTCCCCTCGCCTCCCGCTGCAGCTCTCCCTGTCCTCTGCACCGTCCCTGCTCCCCCGTCCCCTCCATCCTCTAAAAACGCCACCCAGATCCCGCTTTGTCGTCTCCTGTGGCTCTGTCCCCCTTTCCTTTCCCCTTTTTTTTTTTTTTTTTTTTTTTTTCCCCCCCTGGTGCCAAGCCCCAGCTGGGACATCTCCATCGCTGAGAAGCGGGTTCTCACCTTCTCCAACCCAGCAGCGCCGCCGCCGTGCTCCCCCCTGCCCGGTTTGCAGGACGTGTAACTTCTCCATTGAACTCATCTCGTGTCCACGTGGTTGGGACAATCCCTGGAACGGGGTTGAGGGTTTGCTCAGTGGTTTGTTTTTTTTTTTTTTTTTTTTTGTTTGTTTGTTTTTTTGGGGGGGGGGTTTTTTTTCCTCCTCCCCTCGAAACCTTATGCATCCTAAATAAATCGGGCCAACCCATGCGGTTCCCGCTGGTGTCGAGCCCTCCTTCCCGTGGGCCGTTTGCACTTGGGCTAAAGGGTGGTGGAAAAGCAAGGACACGTTGACTCATAAAATTATATATCATTGTGCTGAAAATGGCTGAGTTCAGATAATTCTAGGTCTTTTTTAATTTATTTATTTTTAAAACAGCCCTCGAGTTTCTGGAGGTAACGGATGAATAAACCTCTCTTCCCTGCCCAGCGGTGGTTCCCCTCTGGTTTTGTGCCTTTTTCTGCCTAAATCTCACTAGTTCCTTCCTTGCTTGCGTCTGCTTCTCCGTCCGACCCTCAGGGATGGGCTGAAGGTGGTTTTGGGCAACCTGGAGGTCCCAGGGGGGCTTTAGGGCTCCGGGCTGGGTGCAGGGAATACGCAGAGACTGGGATAAAAGGATTGGAAAAATAGATATATGGTGTTCCCATGGAGCTGGGAGGTGGGAATATGGGTCCCTGGGAGCAGTTGGGAAAGCTGCTGTCGAGTACTGGGGAAAGGAGAGATTTGGGACCAAATGATGCCTAGATGGATGGGGGGATGACTCCTCTCCTGAGATGGACACAGGTGGGGCAGAGCATCCCCATGGGGCTGGGAGCTGGGTTTGAAGCGGGTCCTCCCCCAGCTTGGGAGGATGAGGTTGGAGTGCCAAACTGGTGACGCACTGCTGGTTTTTTAGCTCGCATCATTAGATTTTGGGATGATTTGGAATTATCTCAGGTGTCTTCCCGAGCTAGAACAAAACCTTCAGTCCCCTGACTGGCTCTGTCCCCTCCCCGGAGGCATCTGGGTCTCGGGTGGCTGAAAGGGGTTGGTTTGGTGGGAGCAGCCCTGGTTTTGACCCTAATCCTGGTGCTCTCTTGGTCTCTTCCCTTACTCTGAGCAACTCCAGATCCGTGGGGCTGGAGACTGGGGGCTTTCAGCGGGAGGATGGAGAGAAAGCAAAACGAAAACCCCAAGAGCTTTTTAGGGGTCAGTCCCTTCCCCTCCATCACGGCCAAACCGGAGCTGGTGCTTGGGTGATGGTGCAGTGTGAGGGTCCCAGTGCAAGACTGGATTTTGGCAGATCCCACAGCCAAGACCCTCCTTCTCCTTCCCAGGCTCCCTGTGCCTCAGTTTCCCTCAGTGTAGAGAAGGGTTAACACCGAGAGGCTCCTGCAGTAAAGCTCCTTGCTGCCATGGTGGAAGAGATGCTACACAAGGAAGAAGCATTAAATGCCTCTTCTGGCTTATATATATTTTTTTTCCTCCCTGCTGAGTTGAAGGATCTGCCAGGAGGAGCCAGTCACCATGTGGCCAAAACAACCCCCCTCCAAGTCCTACGTGGGGCCAATATTTTGCTTTTCTTCCTTCCTTCCTGCCTTTCCCTCCGCAGGTGGAGAAGCAAGAGTCGAAGGGAAGCAGAAAATAGGGGGCAAAAAACTTGGTGCCATGAGCTGGATCCTGGGGCTTGGTGGCAGGAGCTGA
This sequence comes from Calidris pygmaea, assembly GCA_003697955.1. Lineage (NCBI taxonomy): Eukaryota > Metazoa > Chordata > Aves > Charadriiformes > Scolopacidae > Calidris > Calidris pygmaea. The sequence goes on along the minus strand of QJSC01029019.1, from coordinate 480,318 downwards.
GCACTGGCTAGATCCGGTGCTGGAGCTGGAATTTCTCTGGATTTAGGGAGAAATTGGGATAAACTGCATCCCTCCTGTGCCCAGGATGTCCCATAGTGGTTCCTGACCCCTGTGCCCTGGTGGTGATTCATTCCTCGTTGGCAGCACCCGAGTTGTAGCTGCATTCCCTGAATTCCTGTAATTAAAGTGTGTTTCCCTACACAGGTCAGGGCATCTCAGGAGGTTGATGAATCACCCCAAAACCCCATGAGCTGGGCGAAGGGGCGAGTACGGTGGCACCATCCCAGTACTTGTCTGGTGCATCCTCCCCTTCGAAGCAGGCTCTTCTGGAAGCAGGAGGAGCTGGAATATCCCCAGCCTGCGCGAGAGGGAAGGTCACCCTCTATGATTTCAGTGGTCTCTGAATCATAAATGATTTAACCAAGGTCACGTACTGACTTTGGGAACGAGCCAGGCATGAAAAACCAGCTCTGCTGCCCTGTCTCTCCCAGAAACAGCAGATCAAGAGGCTCAAACTTTGGGGGTTGAGTCTTCTTGAAAGCAGAGGATTAACCCTGGAGCAGATGTAGCCACAGATCCCAAGAGATCCCACCCTTTCCCTTCCCTCCCACCAGGTTCCCAAATCAGCTCATCCAAACACCGGAGCCGATTGCCCGGTGTGGAAAACCCTTGGTGGACCCCAAAAAAAACATCTCATCCCCCATCGGATCACCGAGGGCTGAGGCTGAGAGCTGACATGGAGCGGGCACGATGCAATTTTTAGCAGTGGCGTTATGCAACTCGGGGAGAAGGGATGACTAATGTGCAAAAAAACCTCCTCTAAAACAACCCGGCCCCGAATGGGAGACGGAGGGATTTCAGTGGGAGGCACCAAACTGTTGAGAAACCCATGGCATCTTCTCCCTCTTCCTCCCCGCCGCCTCCTGAACAAGTGATTTGGGGGATGCAGGAGGGGGGGGGAAAAAAACCAGTTTGTTGTTATTTTTAGGTGGGGTCTGGGTCGGTTTTGGGGGCGAGTTTGTCGGGGTTAATCCCCCGGATAAGATTAGAAGAGGAGCTGTAGTGGATCAGAGGAGCAGACCACTAAAAAGCTCTGTAGCCCAGGGTTTTATTTCAAACAGTGGCCAAAATTGGCTGCCTAGAGAATAGGATAAGAATAGAGCAAGAATATACGATACTTCCCCCGAATATCCTCCCAGCCGCTTATCTATGTTTAGGGATCTGGCGAGGAGCGCACGTTCCAGCGAAGGCGAAAAGCAGCGGGAGAAAGCAAGGTTGTTTGATTTATTCTTGATGAGCTGAATAAATCAATAGGAGTCCGGCTGCCTCTGCCCAAGTCCTAAAATGGCATTTAAAAAAAAAAAAAAAAGAAAAAATAAAGTCAACTGGTGTGAAGCGGCTGCCAGGGCTGGGAGCTCAGTGCTGGTATCCCAGCCTGGAAAGGAGAGTTTCCCAGGGGATGGAGTGAGTGTGTTGGGTCTGAGGTGCTGTCCTGTTCCCCACAGGGTGCTGTGATTGAGCAGGAACACACAGATGAAGGGCTGTGGGTACCATATAGATGTGCTCCTCACCTCTGTATAGCGTGGTGCCAGGGGGAGCTTTGGTGCTCCTCACCCTGCAGATGCCAGTGTTTGTAGAATCGTAAATCCGCAGAACGTTTTGGGTTGGAAGGGACCTTAAAGATCATCAAGTTCCAACGCCCCTGCCCTGGGCAGGGACACCTCCCACCAGACCAGGTTGCTCCAAGCCCCCTCCAACCTGCCCTTGAACCCCTCCAGGGATGGGGCAGCCACAGCTTCTCGGGGCAACCTGGGCCAGGCTCTCACCACCCTCAGAGTGAAAATCTTCTTCCTAATATCTAAGCCAAATCTCTCCTCTTTCAGGGTCAAACCCTTCCCTCTCCTCCTAGGGCTCCCCTCCCTGATCCAGAGTCCCTCCCCATCTCTCCTGGAGCCCCTTGAGGGACTGGAAGGGGCTCCAAGGTCTCCCCGGAGCCTTCTCTTCTCCAGGTTGAACCCCCCCAACTCTCTCAGCCCCCCCTCCCAGCAGAGGGGCTCCAGCCCTCCCAGCATCTCCGTGGCCTCCTCTGGCCCTGCTCCAACAGCTCCGTGTCCTTCTGGTGTTGGTGGCCCCAGAGCCGGAGGCAGTACTGGGTGTTGGGGGGGGGTCCCCTGCTGGCCATGGGGCTGGGGATGCAGCCCAGGGGGTGGGGGGTTTTTGGGGCTGCGATGCTCAGCAGCGGGAATGGGATCAGAGACGAGATGCTGCGTAGCATCACGTGCCCTGATAGCGTTGGGAGTCCTTGCATCCCTCTGTCTGTCTGTCTGTCTGCTGAGACCGGCATCACTTTGGGACAGGGAATAACCCCTCGTAACCGCCTGCACCCGGTGCAGAAAGCAGCCCTGTAAGGGGCAACAACCAAGCAGCTTTTCCCTATTTTCCCTGTTTCCCTCTTCCCCCCTCTCCATCATCCTGCAGCAGCAGCTTCTTCCCTCCCTTTTCCTTCTGGGAGACCCTCCCGTGCTGCGCGGAGGCTGCGCCGCCATCCCCGCTTGCGTGCAAAGTATTAATTGTTATTGTTGCCACAACTGCTCTGTTTCTGGGGAGATGCCTGAAAGAGCTGAGAAAATAGAAAGGGCTGTCAGGCGGCCGGGCAGGAGGTTCAGATGTCAGGAGAGTAATTGCTCTACCCAGAAGCAGCCTGTTTCTGCCTTCCCCTGCCAGGAAAAAATCCTCAGCGCTTATTTGACGACAATAAAGAAGAAAATAAAATAAATAGCAACCCCATCCCTTGCCCATGCTGACGAGGAACAGGGAGAGCAGAGGCAGATGCAAAATAAGCTGCAGTTGAGCTTATAAATAGGTGCCTCCCAGCTCCCAGTCTGTTACTCCGTTGCCTCCGCCCGGGCAATCGATCCTTACGCTTTTCCCCAATTAAAAGGTAAATGGAGGCTGAGAAAGTGTTTTGCAAAGCGCTGGAGAGCGGGTCCCACTTTTCCTCTCGTGTGGGTCCGGCTGGGCCGGGGAATGCGTCCTGGTGGCTGCCAAAACAAAAATAAAAATAATCCTTTAGTTTCGGAGCGTGAGAGGGGAGGGAACCAGCCCGAAGGTGGCTCGGGCTCGGGACCAGTTCTCCCAGTTGTGCCGAGGATGCCCCAGGTGAGAGGGGGCTTTGAAGATCTGCAGCCCCCCCATCCCTGGTCCTCGTAGCTCAGGAGATGCAGGTGGTCCCTGCCGTTTGCCCATCAGCATGAAACCCCCCCCCTTCTTTACATGGTCCGTGGAGATGGGTGTTGCAGGAGATGCAGATGTTGGCTGGGGGGGGGGTTTAACTCCAACATCTGGGGTGCTCTGCCGGCTCTTCAACCCCCTCCTGTCGCAGTGGGAAAAAGGAAAAGGAACTTGGAAAATGGCCTGGGGTGGCCCAGGAGCCGAACCTGCAGGAATGTTTTGGCTTTTGGTGGTTTCTCTTTCAGCAAACAGATCTTCGGGGAGGGGGTGGGGGGGCGGGATGGGGGTGGAAATAGAGAAGGAAAATAAAAACCAATCGCGCTGGCAGAGCAAAGCAGAGTTAGCGTAGGACCTACCCAAACATTGCGCTGGAGCAGCAGGAGGCTGGCAGCCCCTGGAGGCAGAGCTGGGGGGGCTTTTGGGGAGATACTGGTAGGGGCAAAGCGGGACGGGGTGACCTCCCCACCCCTGGAAATTTGGGGGTGGGGGGGGTTCACCCTGGCAACAAACCCTGGGGATTTTGGGGGGCTGGGTTACAGCTGGGCTGTGCCAACCTCCTGCCTCGCCCAAGGGGGTGGTGGGGCATCAGCGGGCACCCAAAAAAAGGTGGAGGAAGGAGCCCTCCACCGTGGAAGGACTGGGACCCACCGGCGGCGCAGAATCCAGCCGAGACAGGAGGGTGATTTTCTCCTGGCGACTTTGTCTGGGGGACAGCGATTAAAGAAAACAAACCAAAAAATTTAAAAAAAAAAAAAAAAAACAAACCACCNTTTTTCTGAGGCTGGGAAGCTGCTTTCCAAGGCAGGTCCCCGGAGGATGCGGGCGGCAGGGCTGGAGCTCGCACACAAAATGGCTTTGAACGGGGAGGAGGAGATGGGAGTTAAAAGCCGAGTCGTGTCCCCAGTAAATCAATCGACCTGACGAGGAATGTTTCTCGCAGGCCACGAGCCCTGCCGAGAGCTTTTAGCTGCTTCCAGGAGTGATTGAACCCGGGGCGGTGATATTTTTTAGCAGCTGCTTCGTGCACGGCCAGTGCCGGTCCCCAAAATGCCGCTGGGGGATGATGCTGGGTCCCCTCAACCCATCCATCGTGGCAGCTCGGGAGGTGGGGACCTCTCCTGCCAGCCCTGGGGTTCAGGGACTTTAATCCCAAGGTGTTTTTTTCTGGGATGTGGGGCTTTGAAAAGCCTCCGCATCCAGGCACTGCTCCCCCAAGCCACACAGCGCTGCTCGAGGGAGGAGACCTTTATTTTGGGGAAAATGAGATGCTTTTGGATGCCGTGTTCGATCGAGCCGGGTCAAAGCGCCGTCGGGAGCTGGCGTTGGGTTTTGCAGCAAAATCCCTGGGTGGAAAGAGCAGGTTGTGGCTTTATGGGGTGGATCAGGCGCTGTCTCCCCGTCTGACGGCCCCTCGCCTGGAAACCAGGTCCTGGCACATGGGTAGAGGCGGTGTTGTGACTCAGAGCTCCAATCAATGTTAATTAATTCAATGATAACGAATGAGAGGGGGAGAGAGAAAGAGAGAGAAGCAAAAACGCTGCGGGATATTAATGCACCAGGCTTGGCTTTGGGACATCTGGCTTGGGGTTGGCTTGGGAAGTTTTGGTCCAGAGCAGGTTTCTGGGAGGAGAGGGCTGTGCCAGGGAGGACTTCTGTCTTCAGCTCTTCATTTTTACCTTCAAAATCGCCTTGACTCCATGTCTGGTTTCTCTCAGAGAATCATTTCCCAAGTCTCCATCTCTGGGTCCATTCTGAGGCTTTTTAAAAACAGATTTTCCTGATTTACTGATGGAATAGCGGCATTTTACTCCTCCGGAGAAGACCATTTCGCTTTGTAGTTACTCCATTCTCAGCACCCTGCAAAGTTTGGATCCCCTGGAAGCTCAGTCTCCCTCTCCCGCTCCTATTTCTCCACAAATAGCTGATGAAAGCAGTGTCTAATGGCGTGTTTAATACTTGTGTCTTTAATTGCAGACACCTGCCAAGACGTCCTCTCTTCCAGTTACCCCCAGGGTGAGGTGGTCACCTTCTCCTGAGCCCCGGCTGGATACAGGCAGTGTCCTGGTGAGGGATGCCTTCCCTGAGGGATGCTGTCCCCAAGGGATGCCTTCCCGGAGGGATGCTCGCCCTGAGGGATGCCTTCTCCGAGGCGGAGGGATGCGTACCCCAAGGGATGCTTTCCCCAAGGTGGAGGGAATTGTACCCCAAGGTATGCTCTCCCCAAGGGATGCTTTCCCCGAGGCAGAGGGATGCTGTCCCTGAGGCTGAGGGATGCTTTCCCCAAGGGATGCGTTCCCCAAGGCCAAGGGATGCTCTCCCCAAGGCTCAGGGACACTCTCCCTGAGGCCAAGGGATGCTCTTCCTAAGGCTGAGCGATGCGTTCCCCCAGGGATGCTCTCCCCAAAGTGCGGGGAGGCTCTCCCCAAGGCCAAGGGATGCATTCCCCGAGGGAGATGCTCCCCCGAGGCCAAGGGATGCATTCCCCGAGGGAGATGCTCTCCCCGAGGCCAAGGGATGCATTCCCAAGGGAGATACTCTCCCCGAGGCCGAGGGATGCTCTCCCCGAGGCTGGGACCTGCGTTCCCCCTGGGATGCTCCCCCCGAGGCCAAGGGATGCTCTCCCCAAGGAGCTTTGCTTGCCCACCTCAGAAGCCCAAAGCTCCAGCTCCCAGCCCCATGGCTGGGGCGGGGGTTTGGCAGCCAGGTCCCCCCCCCCCAGAGAGGTGCCACAGAGCAGCGGGGACGGGAGGGGAAGGTTGGGGGGCAGCCCCGCTCCCCTGCCTGCTGCCAGCCCTGCCACGTACACGCTGCCCATCTCCCCTGGGCTGCCCTCCCCTCCCTTCGCCCCCGCTTTTCGGATGCACCGTGTGCCCCGTTCCGCCGCCGGAGCCTCGCCAGCCGCTCACCGAGACATCGCCCACCCGCAGCTCCATCCATCCTCTGAGCCCTCCCCCCCCCTCCATCCTCAAACGGCCGCTGAGGACCCTTCTCCGGGGTTTGGAAGGCTCCATTCGAGGTGCCACGAGCGGGTTGCTGCACCATCACCCCACCACCGCCGTGGGTGCTTACCCTGGGGCGCAGACCCCAAGAGGATGGGTGGCGGGGGGACACGAGCGGGTCGGTGGGGGCGCAGGGAGGGGAAGCAATAGGTGAGGTGATGGGGGTGGCCTGGACGGGTCAGTGTCTTTCTAACGCTGTTAACATATCTCTGTGATCAAGGCAATACTCCCCCCCGTTGTCCGTCTGTCCTGTACGCATGCCTCTACCTGTCCCACTGTACTAGAGTTCGAATAAAGACATCCAGGAGCTGAGTCAGCTCCCCTACCCCTCCTTCGCCTCCGTCTTTCCTCTGCCAGCTCCCTGACTGTCCGTCCCCCCCCAACTCCGCAGAGCCCTGTCCCCACCCCGGGGTGGCCCTGGCAGCGGGGACGGTGATTTCAGCAGCGGCGTTTGCCTGGATGTTCTGGCCAAAGATGAAATAATCAGCTTTATGGCCGCACCGGTGCCATCCTTAGGCTTCAGAGTGAACACCGCATCGAGGAGAAGGGGCTGGGCCTCCCCGCGCTGCCTTGGCCGCAGAACTGAGCAGATCAAGCTGATTCACAGGCCTTGGGTCAATATTTCACAGCCTTTTACAGAATCACAGAATCCTATAGGGTTGGAAGGGACCTCTGGAGATCATCTCCTCCAACCCCCTGCCAGAGCAGGTCCACCCAGAGCAGGTCCCACAGAAACGTGGCCAGGTGGGGTTTGGATGTCTCCAGAGAAGGAGACTCCACCACCTCTCTGGGCAGCCTCTTCCAGGGCTCTGCCACCCTCAAAGCGAAGAAGTTCCTCCTCGTGTTTAGATGGAACTTCTTCTGTTCAAGTCTGTGCCCATTTCCTCTTCTCCTGTCCCTGGGCACCACTGAAAAAAGACCAGCCCCATCCTCTTGACAGGGACGGACTTTTTTGGGGCTGGGGTGCTCCTGGTGTCACCTTTTGGGCAGCCCTGAAGGAGGTTTAAACCCCCTGCACCCCCCCCCGAGGCGCAGCGTGAGTCCCCCGAGCGCTGAAGAGACCTGGCACAACTCCAGTCACTCCTGCAATGAGTTGGAGGGGCCTCAGCCCAGGTGGAGATTTTTGGGGGTTCTCCCTGTTGACAACCCAACCCGGGGGCACGAGGTCTTTTATTTGAGACGGGTGATGCAGGGAGAAGCCGGGATGGTTAAAACCGGGGGAGGGGGGGGGCGGGGAGGAGGGGGGGAAGTGAAAAGATGCCATGAAACCCGAAAGAAAACAGCCACGAATGTGAGCAATCGGTGGCCGGGAGCCAAAGAGCAATTAAAGCGAGAGCGAGATGCTCCGTGAGAGCCTCGCTGTGCTGCTGGGTCCCTCGGGATACGAAAACGCCGTGGCCCTTCTCCGACATGGCCGTGGTCACGGAGTGATCATGGGATGGATGTCGAGAGCTTGGGTTGGTGGGTCAGGGGTGCTCGGTCAAGTGACAGCGGGCACCTGCATCCCCGCAAGGTCCTGCTCACGTGGCTTTTGGGGACCACGAGGGCTCGGAACATCTCGGAGGTGCTCAGGACCTGCCAGGCTGCTTGAGGGTGGCCTCAAAAGGGGGCCGGGACAGCCTGGCTCTTTGGGAGGTGGGTTTAGGGACGGGGTGGTGATGTTGTGGGTGGTTGGTACAAAGCAAGGTGGAGATGTCCCCTGTAGTGTCCCCCAGTCCCTTCTCCATCCTGGCCAAAGCCTCTTCCCGTCACCGGGCTGTACCACATCAATCATTTGCAACCTGTTGCCCATTGACTCCTGGACAAAAAACTCATCAGGAGGAACAAACCGGTGGCTCAGGGACCAAGGGTGTTCCCGAAGGCCCCCTGTCCCTCCAGGGTGCCCCTCTTCTTCCTCCTCCCTCTTTGGCTGTTGGCTTGGGGAGACAGTCCCTGGGGCAGGGAGATGGGTGTCAAGCGCTCCCAAGCCTTCTGAACCTGCACGAAGGTGGACGTGGGCCATCAACCAGGTAAGGTCCTTCACCCCAGGACACCTTGGGGGTGTCTGAGTGCAGGAGGTGGGAGGGATCCTCTGTCCCAAACCTCCAGCTGGTGCAGGGCTTCCTTAGCTCTGGCTCTGGGTGCTCCATCGTGCCAGGCTGGGGCTGTGCGCTGGGCTGCTGGCCATGGCTGTGGCCACCCCGACTTCCCGATGGACCACAGGGACACAGGAGGGTTGTAGTGGATGGGGAGACAGAGATGGGAGAGGCTGGACCCCTGGGGGGGGGGGGGGGGGCAAAACCCTCTTGTGGGGGAGCACTAGGACCACCTATGGAGGAGCAACAGCTCCTGGAGGGAGCAGAAAGGATGGTTTATTGATGCTGCTTGTGGCCCTGCCGCGGGGGCCACCACCATGTGCCACTTCGGCCGTCCCCACGAGGAATTCAAACCCTTTTTGGGCAGCGGGATGCTCCTGGCATTCCCGTTGTCCCCATGGACCCCATCCCCGCCGGCAGGAAAGCCCGGTTGAGCCCGGCATCTCCGGCAGCCCCAGCGCGGGGCCGGCGGGGGGTTCGTTAGTGCCGCTGCTCGTTTGGAGCCGCAAGGCTTGGATTTGGGCACTTTTGGCACGAGTCCCCTCCTGGCCCGTGTCTCTTGGCTCGTCATCCCTCTGGGTATAAATCCAGCCCCAGCCAAGTGGGAGGAGGGGACAAGGGACAGGGATGGAGCCTGGCACACCCTTACACCCTCCAATTTCTTTTCCCCTATAAAAATCACCTTTTCCCCCACCTCCAGGAGCACTTTGGACTCTTTTCCTTGATTTTTGAGACCAAGCGGGGAGGGAGGCACACGTGGCACCTGGGGACACGCAGCGGAGAGGGAACATGGGCAGAAGGACCTGATATGGGGGGGGGGGGGGGGAAGAGGGGGAGGGATGGTGACAGCATCCCTGGCCTCGGGGCTGGGATGAGCCATTGGGTGCACTTAAAGGAATTTTAATTAGCGAAAGATGGTGCTGTCAATACAAACAAGCGGGAGGCTCCGCGGTGCCATGCCAGGGCGATGAGGACATGGCTTTTTAATCTAGGAAAGTAGCTGCGGGGGACACGGGAAGGGGGGGGACACCAGCACACGGGGAGCTGCCACCACGCCAGGGACAACCGAAGGGTCAGATCCAGACCGGGAGAGGGGCTTCCCACCTTTTGGGGGAGATGGTGGGGAAAGGGATGGGGGGGGATGTGGTCATTGCGTGGGGATGTTGGGCTTCTCTGGAGCTGGTTTGCTCGGGGACGGTTCTCCCGTGCCTCAGTTTCCCTTTTCCAAAGTGAAGATGCTTAATCCCTTTAAGACAGGTGGATTTGCTGGGTGGGGGAATAAAAAGAGGGACTGCTGGCAGGGTGCTGGGTGAAGGCTGTGGGATGATCCTGAAGAAAAGCCCAGGAGAAGGGCAGAGGGAGCTGAGCATCCCCGCCGAGAGCAGACAAGGAGCCAGCTGCGGGTGAGGACGGGTTCCCAGAGCTTCGTGCTGTGTCTCCATCCTGGGGACAGGAGCAGACAGAGCCATGGCCACCGCGCTGAGCATCAATCAGCCCATCAGCCCCCTTCGGACCAGATAATTCCTGTAATTCCACAGCAGCAGCTCCTCTTTAAGGGATTTCGAGCGGGGAGACAGCTCGAGGTGAGCAGACCCGCGTGTGCTTCTCGACGGCTGGAAGTCACCTGCTAAAAGCAACGTTACCCTGAGCCCACTGAGGAACCTCCAGCTCTGGGGCCACCAACAGCAGAAGGACACGGAGCTGTTGGAGCGGGGCCACATGGAGATGCTGGGAGGGCTGGAGCCCCTCTGCTGGGAGGGGGGGCTGAGAGAGTTGGGGGGGTTCAGCCTGGAGAAGAGAAGGCTCGCGGGGAGACCTTGGAGCCCCTTCCAGTCCCTCAAGGGGCTCCAGGAGAGATGGGGAGGGACTCTGGATCAGGGAGGGGAGCCCTAGGAGGAGGGGGAAGGGTTTGACCCTGAAAGAGGGGAGATGGAGCTGAGATGTGGGGAAGAACTTGTGTGCTGTGAGGGTGGTGAGAGCCTGGCCCAGGTTGCCCCGAGAAGCTGTGGCTGCCCCATCCCTGGAGGGGTTCAAGGACAGGTTGGAGGGAGCTTGGAGCAACCTGGGCTGGTGGGAGGTGTCCCTGCCCAGGGCAGGGGGGTGAGTAGGTGGCCTTTAAACGTCTCTTCCAACCCAAACCATTCTATTCTATGATTCCTTCCCCTTGCGTTGCTCTGGTTGCCTTGGCCTCACCCCACACTCATCTTTGGGGCTGCAGTAGGAGGTTGTGGTATCACCTGGGAGGATTTTAGAAGGGGAACCTCCCTGGGAAGCAGGTGTGACTCCTCTTTCCTACTGAATACCTGAATTCCCTGCCCTAATCTCAGCTCTTAATTGAGGATGCCTGTGCTGGTCACCACCTGGAGGAGCCTGGGGGCTGCAGGAGGTGGAGCTGGTGAGATTATAAACCCACCCCAGAGCAGGTCTTTGGGTTTTCTATGTCTCTGGGAGCTGATGTTGCTGGTTGTGGCCTCGGAGCAAGGGTGGTGAAGGTAAGAGAAGCGAGACAAGGGGATGGTTTGCTCTGTTTGGGACTGGTGGGACCCTCTGAAGTCCCTTCCTCTTGCTGAGCCCCACTGCAGCACAGCAGAGCCCCAACCTCATGGACCGGGATGGGCACATGGATGGAAACCCCCTCCCCGAAATCAGTGCAATCCCTCAAGAAACCCTTTGCAGCCCAGTGTCTCCACCATCCCTATTTCTACCAGAACATCACCCCACTCCAAAGCAACTGGAACCAGTTTGCTGCTGGGAAAAGGGGTTCATGATTTCTCCCGAAGGCATTTTCAATGCCCAGTTTGCTCACTGGGGTCTGTCCCAGCCCCCCCAGCGCGGCTCTGCCCAGCGAACCGCTGCCGTATGCACAGGGTGCTGAGCCAAATGTGGGGGTGGGATGGATGAAACCCCCCCCTTTTCCCATCCCCGGGGAGATTTACAGCTGCTGAGCTTGGCAGTGGTCCCTGGCTCCCCCATCTCTGCACGTCCCCTCCCCATCGGTGTCGCGCCAGGCTCTTAGTTTAATGGGGCTGGCACAGAGGGTTTTTGGCAAGAGAGGGCTGGGGACAGTGGCGTCGATTATGTCCAGTTCCCACTCATTTAATGTGCTGAAATCTAATAAATAACTCGAGCCCGGAATGGCTTTTCTTTGCCATCAAGGAATGAGACTTGCAGCCCATTTTTGGCTGGGCCACGCGAGCCTCGCCTGGGTTTGTTTTACCCCCCTGGCTACTCAGAGCCAATGGCCTTAATCCTACTGTTGCTGGAGAAAGCTCATAAAATCCACAAAAAGCGACCTAAAATGGGGGGTTTTTCTGTCTCTTTACATTACACTATTGTAACATGTACTGAGAAAGCTCCAACAGGGTAGGTTCAAGCTCCAACAGGGTAGGTTTAGACTGAACATTAGGAAGGAATTTTTCACTGAAAGAGTGGTCGGGCATTGGAATAGGCTGCCCAGGGAGGGGGTTGAGTCACCGTCCCTGGATGTGTTTAAGGGACGTTTAGATGCGGTACTGAGGGATATGGTGTAGGGGAGGACTTTGTAGAGTAGGGTAGATGGTTGGACTCGATGATCCCAAGGGTCTCTTCCAACCTCAATGATTCTATGATTCTATGAAAGCCAGGTCAGCAGGGGAGATGCTTGAGGGGGCTGAGGGACCCCAGGGTGTCTCTTCTCCTGTCCTGTTGCCAGTTCTCCTGTCTTCAGCCAAGAAAAAAAATCACCTGAAATGGTTTTTTACTGGGAAATTGGCTTTTCTTGCTTTGGGCAGGGTGGGGGGGGCGGGAATTTCCCAATGCAAAACCCTGTTCGTTACCCACTCTAAACCCTCTGACTGAGCTGGGGATGACATTTCTCCTGTTTTTCCAGTTTCCAGTGGAAGCAAAGGTTTGAAGTTGCATCCCGGGAATGCTGGCTGTGTCCCCCCCCAGCCCCAGCCGGGATGAACACAAATGTGCAAATGCAGAGTTTCCCCAGAAAAATCAACCCCAACTCTCCCAGTCAGCTGCTGGGTTGGATGAGGCTCCACACAACCACCTGGATGTGGGTTCATCCCCCTGCCTTGGGCTTTTGAGAGCCTTTTAATTAGGAGGCAGGGCTAATTGGGGGTAGGAGGGTGTCTGTGATGGGCGCGGGGCTGTTGCAGGATGGGGTGGTTTGGAGGTGAAGGGCAATGCCTGACTCCCAGCATGGCTGGAGGAACTGGGGAACCTGGATTCACTGGGACGGGTCTGGAGTTGAGCAGGTTTGTGCCTCAGTTTCCCCATCTGGGCGTCCCTTCCCAGGGCAGGGTGCGCTGCTGGGAAAAAAAAAACTTAAAAAAACGTGGTGGTTGTGTATTCTGCAAAAAAGAAAAAAAAAAAAGGCAGCTCTGGGAGTCAGGCAAGGACAGTCCTGGCTAATTGGAGAGAGGAGAGCATGATCTTATTTGCCTATTACGGTCCCAGCAAGGCTGGGCTGAGACGCGGCCGCGGGCACAGCGAGGGCTGGCAGTGCCAATGGCCCCCATGTCCTGCATCCCGAGGGAACTGTCTCCTGGACCCGCCATCCTTTCCTCAAAGAGATGCTACGAGAAAGCCCCGTGCCGTGTCATGGCTCACCAGCGGGCAGCCAAGGTCACCCCGTCCCCACGTTGTCCCCAAACCCCTCGCTGGGAGCGGTTGGCTCCTTCCCCCAGCCCGTGTCGGTGCTACGTGTTGAGCTTGGCTGAATTCACCGCTCCTCCCAGCTGGATGGGGGACGGAGAGAAACCTTGTTTTCTTGGCTTTACACCTGGAAAAGGGCATCTCGGAGAGGTGAAACAAAAACCCAAAGACCCACGGGGTGCACATCACAGGTTGCTCCTTCCCCTTGCAGGGGGGGGGGACACGCTCTTCCCCACGTTCCCCATGCCGTGATGGGGGCTGAGACCCCACCGTTACCTCCCCCATCCCTTTTTATTTTTTTTAGCTGATTCATGAAATTTCTGCTCTGGCATCACCGTGTTGCTTTAAGCTGTTTACGCGAGTTCAGGAGGCGACAGGGCTGGGGGTATTTTTAGCTCGCCGGGTAGCGGAGCGGGATTAAAATGCAGTCAGTGTTACAGACGCTGGGGCTGAATCAGTATTCCTGCACAAGCCTCTCCGTGCCAGCGTTTTCCATTGAGTGTCTGAAAAACCCAAGTTTCCATGGAGACCCAGCTCCAGGGCAACCCGTTTTCCTNAATTAAATAAATTAAATAAATAAAAAAATAAGGCAGCAGGTAAGGAGCCGGCACAAGGGATGGCCGAGCTCCAGCTCCAGGAGGAGGATGGTGGCTATAAATCCTTGGTCCTGTCTCACCCGGGATGAAGGCGTGGAAGAAGATGTGGGTGTTGGGTTGTGAAACACCGTTAAAAGGCTGGGTTGCTCATCCCATCCCGTAGCTCTTTGGGGTTTTTTTGGGGGGCTGGATGAGTATTCTGGGTGGTGGCTTTGCTAAGGTGGTGGTGGAGGCTGCAGAAGAAAGGAGGGACGTGGCACCGAGGAGAAGATGGGTTTGGGTTTGCTCTCCTGGAATGGTGGGACCAGGAATTTTTCCTTCCATCTCATGGAATTAAATGAGTTAAATCAGCAGATCCTCTTACCCGTGTTGGGACTGTGTCTTCTTCTGCCTTGAGGCACCTTTGAAGGGGCTTTGCCAGGGGCAGGTTGTCTCCAGTCCACCGTGTGGGAGCAGAAATGCTGTAAGAGAACATGAGGATGAAGCTGGTTGCTTAGGATCCCACTGTGAAACTGTCTGTGTTGATTTGCCTGTTGGCCCATGTTAGGATGACTATAAGAGTCACCCATGGAGAAGACACCCAAAACATTGCTGTTCTTCATTTCCTAGCTCGACAAATCTCCCCTTCTCCCCTCCCTGCTGCATCCATCTGGGAAATTTGGAGGAAAAAAAGAAAAAAAGGAAAAATATTAGTTCTTGCCAGAGATTTCTATAATTTCTCCTGCCTGTCCCCAGCACTGTGGTGGGGGCTCATCTCAGCTGGTTCAGTGACAGTGTTGGGTGGCAAAGCAGGTCAGTGTATGGGAAACTCAGTGCTCCCAGTTTGGTACTGGATGAGATCTGGCAAGAGAGACCTGGGGCTGGCCGGTCTGTAGCAATGAGATGACCCTTTTCTTGTCCTAATAACTGCAGGGTGCTTGGTCTGTGGACTCATTTGGTGGCACCCTTGGAGACATTGGTGTGACAGGGATGTGAACATGGGTTGTCTGTTGAACACCAGGAGCTGGTCTCTGTTCGTATGGCCCCCAGCAGCAGGGTCCTGCCTTGGTCATGAGTTTTCCAAGCAAAGCCTCATCCTTCAACCCATTGAGATCCAAGCTGGAGCCAAGGCATTTTCTCCCAGTTGCTTTCCCTTTACCATGATGGGACTTGAAGAATGAAGAAATGTAGAAAACCCAGCCTCGGGCTGCTTGTAGCTGCCCCAACGGAGGCTGAAACCAAGCAGTAAAGCATGGTGATATGAAGATGCCAAGGGCCAACTCTTGGAGTGACCAGTCCCACAACTGCCTCCTTGCACGGGGCTGCTGGATCTGCAGGGACAGACCCATGGGTGATGTGCAACATGGGGCAGCTTCTGGGGAGGGTTGGGATGGATCATTTCTCAAGGGATGAGCTGGTTCTGGGAGGAGAAGGGCTCCTTAAATCCAGATCTCGTGGTAAGACCTCATCCTACAGCAGGATCTGAGGGCAGATGGGCTTCCTGGAGAGATGGAGTGGAGATTCTGCAAGGAGGGCACAGGCAGATGTGCGCCACCAACCCCCGATGCAATGGGGTAACTCGAGGCCCCGTTCTCTGCAACAGGGTTTGGTATTTTGATTTTTTCAAACCAGCCAAGAGCAGCCACAGTTGAACAAATCTACTCGGTTTTCAAAGTGGAGTTTGTGCTTTCCCATCCTTCACCCGGGGAAAAGAATGAAATCCCATCTGCAGCAAAAACTTCTTCGGTGTCTCAGAGGCTTTTTCATTAAAAGAGAAATGGATGTTTAAAACCCTGTGTCCTCCGAGCAAAATCCAAGTTGAGAACTTGTACCAAACAAAATGATTTTTTACTGCAGCATTTTTCGGCCTGATTGATTAATATTTTTGCCCAAACAGAATACTTTCTGCGAGAAGGCTTCTTTTGATGTAAAAACTGTTGTCATTGGCTTTTTTTTAATTGAAAAACCACTTCCACTTTCAGTAATAGCTGTTCTACCATCCCCAGCCAGCACTCAGGGTGCCTGAAACAGCTCCTGTCCAAGGGGTTATTTTCCAGGGTTGGAAAACAGCCGACACGATGGGCTTTTATCTCTGTTCATGGTAAATTTAGGCAGACTTGTCCCTATTCAGGTTGCGTTCAGAAAATGCTCTGTTTTCCTTGTTCTGGGTAATAAAAGGCAAAAAGCCTTGTATTTCAGCCCGGCTCCTTCTTTTTTTGTGGTCTTGGCAATTGTCTCTCTGCCCATGGAGTCAAGAGGGCACTTCTGGAGGGGCTTTGGTGTCTGAGGTTCATGGCTCTGCTCTTGGATGTTGGCTTTGGCCAACGTTTGGCATGGGATAGTAGAGGACTAACCCCCCAGCACCCAGGATGCTGCTGGGTTTGGGGGCACCAGTTCAACTGGGATGCAAGGTGTGACCCTGCTGGGTACCTGGGTATGGTGTGTCACCAAGGTCATACTCTTAGCCCTGCTAGATGCTTGGTGGCAACAAGGGGCTTTTTTACGTGTGTCTTGGAGGCTGCATAAAACACACGCAAACGAATTGTCTCTTATCACCGCTGGCTGCTCCAGCCTCAGACTTTTGGTTTTTTTTCTCCCCGGGGTGAGTGAGTTTTCAGCTTTGCTTTCTGCTCACAGGGAACGATATTTGTGGAACAGCCTGCAACAAAAAAATAAAAATAAAATATCAAAACAAACCCCAACCCAAATCGCAGCGCTCCAGACATCTCTTGCCTCTATTCCTGTAATATTCAGGGCAAGTGTAAGGTCCTGCACCTGGGGAGGAATAACCCCCTGCACCAGGACAGGTTGGGGGGTGACCTGCTGGAGAGCAGCTCTGAGGAAAAAGGCCTGAGAGTCCTGGTGGACAACAGGATGCCCATGAGCCAGAAATGGGCCCTTGTGGCCAAGAAGGTCAATGGCATCCTGGGGGGCATCAGGGAGAGTGTGACCAGCAGGTGGAGGGAGGTCATCCTGCCCCTGGGGAGGCCACAGCTGGAGCACTGGGACCAGTTCTGGGCTCCCCAGTTCCAGAAGGACAGGGAACTACTGGAGAGGGGACAGCAGAGGCTACAAAGATGATGAGGGGCCTGGAGCATCTCTCTGATGAGGAAAGGCTGAGGGACTTGGGGCTTTTGAGTCTGGAGAAGAGAAGGCTGAGGGGGGGATCTGATCAACGCTTCCAAACCCTTCAAGGGTGGGGGTCAGGAGGATGGGGCCAGGCTTTTTTCAGTGGTGCCCAGGGACAGGAGAAGAGGAAATGGGCACAAAGTTGAACACAAGAAGTTCCACCTAAACATGAGGAGGAACTTCTTCGCTTTAAGGGTGGCAGAGCCCTGAACAGGCTGCCCAGAGAGGTGGTGGAGTCTCTGTCTCTGGAGACATTCAAACCCCACCTGGCCACGTTCCTGTGGGACCTGCTCTGGGTCGACCTGCTCTGGCAGGAGGTTGGACTGGATGATCTCCAGAGGTCCCTTCCAACCCCATATCGTTCTGTGATTCTGGAACCTGGCTAAATTCTCCGTGGGACCCTGTGGCTCTCCTTTGGGAGAGAAGGATTCGTGTGGCTTCGTTACCAGCATCGATGGGCATCAGGGATGGTTGGGTTGGGCTGGACAGTGCATGGGGAAGGGGGGAGATAGATTATCGTTGCATTTAAGCCCTGGTGGGAAAAGTCACCCTGTTTGAGGTAGAGCATCGTGTCCTCCCTCGTGTGTGGAGACAGCAGGAGGATTGGCCAAGGGAAGGAGAGGGAAGCCTGAAGAGCAGCTTGGAGTAGGGATGCTCTGGTGGCTTCCAGCTGGAATAAATACCATCTCCTTCCAGACTTACAGGCAAAGGGAAGGTCAATCCTGCCCAAGAAGCTTGACCAGGCTGCGATGGCACCTCGCAGGGCCAGCACCGGCATCGTCCCCTTTGAACGTGTCCCCCAACTCTCTGCAACCCCCCCCAGGTCCCGTTCTGTGGGACCCCCACACTCCAGCCTCTGCTTTGCATTTATAGCTGCCGTTTGCAGCTCTTTTGTTATTTTCTGCTGTTGGTTTTTTTTTTTTTTAAAAAAAAAGCAGCTGACACCATCTCGCTTTTTTGTGGAAGGCAACTATTTTAGGGACATAACTTGTGGGTTTTGGAAAACTTTCCATAAGGGAGGGAGCTGCGGTTCCTTCCAGCCTTGCCTCTGCCCAGCTCCCTGCCAGCCAGCTCCGCTTAACGGGGCTGCTTTTAATGGGATGTTAACGACTCAAAAAAAAAAAAAATATAAAAAATAGCACAGAGTGATTTCTGAGCAGGATAATTGGGAATCAGCTGGAGCTGGGGGCTCTTCGTGCTTCCCAAGAGTTTGTCCCTCTCGGAGAAGGACGTCACATTCCTGTAACTGGTTTAAACGTGTCCTCGGTGCTGACTGGTGCGTTGAAAGCCAGTGTGAGCTGACGAGCTGGGTTTTGGGGGGAAGAAATAGCCTTTTGAAGAGGCTGGGGCTGAACTGAAACAACCCCTCCAGAGCAGCACTGGGGAGGCGATTAGGGAGAAGCTGGGAGAGATGTGGGTTCTCCTCTCTGCTCTTGGTTGTGGCCGTGAGAGGAACCCGTGGGCTCTGGGTGGCAGAATGAGGGCTCCTATATCCTAAATGATGGCTATAAATTGGGGGTGGGTGGTGAGGACCCCCGTGGTGTCCCCCATCCTCTGCTAAAACCCATCAGGAGACACCGTGGGCCAAATGTCCCTGGTGGTGGGGCTGCTGCTCCGCTCCCAGGCAGCATCCATTACCCCTTGCTTGCAATTCATGGGGTTTGTCACTTCTAAATTTATCCTTTTGGGGACAGGAGGGGCACAGAGGAAGACAGATGGGGGGAGAAGGAGGCGGGGAAGCGTTTCTCTCTCCAGGTCCATTGTCTAATCAAAGGGAGCCCGACTTTAAAGGCTTCCCGTTCGGCGCGGAGCTGATGGGGAACGTGCATCATTAAAAATGTTCAAGTGCCTCCGTTCCCCGGCCCCTCTTTGAAATCGCTGGTGACTGCAGGGCCTCGGCGTGGCGGGGGGGGACACACGGGGCTGCTGGCCCCACGGCAGAGCTATATTGTGCCCCTGGCTACCTCAACGGTGACCGGGCTTCTACGAAAAGCGATTTAAAAGCGAGGGGGCTGCAGGCATCTCCCCATCCCAAAATGCAGCACATGGGCTGGGAATCGTCCCATTTGCACTTCCCCCCCCCCCCCTCCTTCCCATTTCCCTCCGGAGTTGCATGGATGTTAGCAGAGCCAGCAAGGTTTTGGGGGATAAAACAGGTCCCAGGGGTGCTTTTCTCTTATATATAAGAAATCAGCTTTGTCCTACAGCTGCCATGTCCAAAAAAGCCAAGCCAGCAGGAGGGAGGTGATGCACACGTCAAGACTTGGCTCTGAGCTACGTAGATTTGGGTAGATTTGGCTCAGGATCCACTTTTCTACCCTCCCATGGGCGCTGTTTGGGGGGAATATGGGGCAGAGACACCCCGCAGAAGGATCTGCTGGTGGCTGGGGGGTGGAGACGTGGGGATTGGGAGGCAGGGAGGGAGCCACGGGGGTGATGGGTGCTCCCGGGTGCTGGGGGAAGCGTGCGGAGCCCGCGCCGGGGATGCTGCTCTCGGCAGATCGATGCTAATCCCGTTGTCTCTGCGGCAGAGCCGGCACCGCCCCGGCAGGCTGAGGGTGAGAGGGGTGCAAGGGGGGAGCTGAGGTGTAAATCAGGATGGCTCACACGTCTCCGAGGAGCTCGGGTCCATCCTTGCTGCTGGGCAACCCCAAAAGAGGTGCAAGAGGGGATCCCCAACTTCCTCAGTGGGCAAGGAGCTGCTCATGGAAGGTCTCATGGCCACAGTCTGTGCCCGTCCTTCCTAAAACCCCACCAGGAGGAAGGAAAAAAGAGAAATTTCTAGTTGACCCCCACCATCTTTGCTCCTGGCTCCTCTCCCCACATTTCCTTGCTGCTTTTACCCTCTGGGTTTCCAGCCTGCAGGACAGAACCATGCCCTCCACCCCAGCAGGTACCCACACCCCATCCCACCTCGACACCCTGTCGCTGGCTGCGTTTCCACGGGATCAGCATCTTCCCGAGATGCAGGGAGAAGCGTCTCCCGGGGTTCTCCCCCCCCCAGATCTCCCCTGCAGAGGATGCAAGCGGATGGGTTTTGCCAGCCCTGATTGGAATTGGGAGGAGGGTGTCCTGGCTGGTTATCAGCCCTGTTAATCACTGCCCCAAGCCACGGCAAAAGCAGCTGCTTCCTGCTGATACGGCACCGAGCAGCTCCCCAGGACCCCCCCAGCCTCGGCAGAGCCACGCAATCAGGCTGGGAATAAGGGCAACCCACTGCGGGAGGGGTCTAATTAGTCTAATGGGGGAGAAAATTTGCTGGGGTTGGCGGGGGGAGGGGGGGGGGG
>QJSC01029019.1:440028-460278 GCA_003697955.1 Calidris pygmaea | reverse complement strand
AAAAATCACCCCTCTCTTGACAGATAAAGAGCCCGCCGGGTTTGTTCTGGAAATTAGGGGGATCGGCGCAGTTGTTGTGGGTGGTTTTCCCCCCCGTCACGGGGTTGCGTTGCTTGTGCAGGTGGAGATGGTGGTGGTTGGCAGCTCGAGGTGTTGCGTTTGTTTCCGAGATGCTTGCCCGGATCGGGGCTGGCTGCCTGGCTCTCCTTCGGGAGCACGGGGAATCCTGCCGGGATAATTCCCGGGTAGGAAACCAAAGCGCTGAACGTTCGATGCCACCTTTGCCTGAGCGTCCTCCGCCTTCGCCACCGGGCTCTGGTGATGGTTTTGGCTCAGATCTGCCTCCTCCGCCCCCGCCGACCCGCGTGGCCGAGCGGGTGGTGGGGTTTTTAAGCCCTGGAAGCTCCAGTCCGGGCAGGACCTTGCTGTGCGAGGGGCTTGGTGGGGATAAAACGGGAGCTGTGTGGCTTTAGTCTGAGCAAGCTTTGGTTTCGGGTGGAAGGCAAGTTCGCTGATGATACCAAACTTGGAGGAGTGGCTGATGCTCCAGAGGGCTGTGTTGCCATCCAGCGTGACCTGGCCAGGCTGGAGAGCTGGGCAGAGAAGAACCTCATGAGGTTCACCAAGGGCAAGTGTAGGGTCCTGCCCCTGGGGAGGAAGAACCCCAGGCACCAATAGAGGTCAAGGGTGGACCTGGTGGAAAGCACTTCTGAGGAGAAGGATCTGGGGGTCCTGGTGGATGGGAAACTGTCCAGGAGCCAGCAATGGGCCCTTGTGGCCAAGAGGGCAAATGGGATCCTGGGCTGCAGAGGGAAGAGTGTGGCCAGGAGGTGGAGGGAGGTCATTCTCCCCCTCTGCTCTGCACTGGGGAGGCCTGGAATCCTGCATCCAGTTCTGGGCTCCCCAGTTCAAGAGAGACAGGGAACTACTGGAGAGAGTCCAGTGTAGGGCAACAAAGATGATGGAGGGATTGGACCATCTTCCTGATGAGGAAAGGCTGAAGGGTGAAGATCTCAGGAGCTTCTCTAGACCAAACCGAGCTGCAAAGGGGCTTGGGGGAGGCTGGAATTTTTGCTGCACCTGGATATATGGTTGGGTTTTTTTTTCTCCTTCCTGCACAGTGAAGCTTGGGGAGGAGAAAGTATCTGAGGAGCCTTTGGGGCCGGATCCAGCCCTGCAGAACCCCCCCGGGCAGTGTGGGGACCTTATCTGCTGCTGGAGAAGGGCAGTGCAGGAGGGGGGAGAGACGGGAGAGCGGGCTGAAGTCATCAAGACGTTCACAGACTGCCTTCCCTCCTTTCTGATTTTGTTTAAATTAAGCCATCTGCCCACATTAAATGGTAAATTATCTCAGCTGCTGCCTGGCTCCCCGTGGGGACGGTGGGCAGAGGGGAGGAGGGAGAGGGGGGGCACTTCAGGACTGCACCTCGGGTTTGGACCTGGGGACAACGTGGCTTCCACGAAGGTGGGTGTCATCTCCCCTCCTTTACACTGGAGACCAGCCCCAGGCAAACCGGAGCCGGTCACCTGGGAAGATCACAGCTCTGCTCCTCTGGCCTTGGAGGAGGGTGAGGAACCGGTCTCTAATCCATCTAATCAAGCCAAGCGTGGTGTGACCTTCCTTGGCTGGTGTCCTTGGGAGTCCTTTTCTGGGCAGCAGTGCCTGCTCCAGCTCTCACCGTGATGCTGCGGCTCAGAGGAAGGGAGGGATGTGGTGACCAGGATGGAGGGGTTGGAGCTGCCCTGGGGAAGAGAAAACCAGGGCTGAAGCAGGACCTGGATTAGCTCAGGGTGGGATTTTGCTTGATTTCTGCCTTTGCGAGCGGTGCCTGCAAAGAGGGGAGATGTGTGATGGTCTGGTGGCTGAGGGAGGACCTTTTCCCCGTATTTTTTTAGCTTGGAAAGACCTTCCCAGTCTTCCAGGGATGTCTTCAGAGGTAAAGCCTTCTCTGGGTGAGGTGGGGGGACCCTCTTCCCTTTGGGTGGCTTGAAGCCAGTCTCCAACCCCATCCAGGGACCCTCACCATGGGCTCCCAGCTTCTGGATTCAGCTTTGCTTGGTCCCCTCTGCTCCTGTCACGCTGGATGCTCTCCTGTGGCAGTGTCACCACTCAGCAACACACACAAGTGCCACCTCCCCTGCCACGCAGCACCCAACGCTCTACCAGCACCCCCAAAATAGCCACCCTCTCTCTATAGCTGTTGGCCCCAGGGAGGACACGGGGTCTTGGAGCTCATTGCTGACACCTGGCTCTTGTCATCGCTGCAATGAGTTGGGCGGTCTCTATTAGGAAGGTCCCCAGGGTTGTGTCAGGGACATGTTGGGTGGCTGCAGCTGGTCGTAAGCCACCCTCTGCCACCAGCACCCTTTAGGGGCCCTTTGTAGGAAGGGGGGAGCACTGGAAGGGAAGGGCTGGGGGCCACGGGTTGCTGGGGGAAGGGGTGGGAGACCATGGGTGCTGGGGGAAAGGATTGGGGTGAAAGAAGTGGGTGAGAAGAAAAAGCAGCAGGAGGCAGAGGGGGCATGAGGGGCTCTGAAGTGTCCCATTGTCTGGTCACTGGCAAAATCCCACCCGTGTCCCCCCTCATGCAATGGGAGCCACTGGCTCTGAGGACCCCTGTCCCCCCATCCAACAGGAGCCACCAGCCCTGAGCACTCCGTCCTCACTGAACTGCGAAGGACAACAACTCTTCCTGGGTTAAAATTGAGTTAATAGCGAATGAGATGATTTCTCCAGCCGCTTCTCTCCCTCTGCCTTTCCATTCCTCGGCCCCTCGTGTCCCTCTGGCAGCGTGGGGCTTCTCTACACGGGGTGCCCGGGTCTGGCTTCCAGCAGCTCGGGGTGTCCTGGACCCGCACCAAGAGCATCTGCAAACAATTCGCCTTCGCAGAAGCTCTTGGCAACTGGCCTGACTGGTCCAAGGACACGGTCTGGGGCTGTCCCAGCCTCAGCAGGAGCACCAGGGGCTTTGCTGGGACCATAGCTCTTAGGGACAGGGAGGAACGTGGTTAGATCGGGCATGTGGGTTGCGGTTTTCAGCTTTTCTCGCTTGGTGTAATGGTTTTCTGAAGGTTTAGGGTCTCCTTTCCAAGTCTTGGTGGCTTCCTGGCCTCAGGTTCTCCCTCTTAGAGGCATTTCAGGGCATCTCACCCCCCTCGGTACGTGGTCTGGGTGCGTTCGTTGGGCTGTAGCACGTGGGTGCTGCCGAGCTGCCAACAGAGAGGGATCCCGGACTCATCCTGAGCTGAAAGACGGCTGCAGGAGTTGATGGAACATCTCCAGGGCTTTCAAAGGACCTCGGCTGAGGAGTTTTACAGTAAGCCACGCGGTTTTCCCCTGCCCTCAGCTCCTCTGTCCCATCTCCCAGCCAGAATTTGGGGAGATTATTTTTTTTTTTTTCCACCGAGCGGACAAATATTCCCAGCGGCTCCAGCCTGCATTCGAGGGAGGTGTGAGAAACAACCCCGGTGCCAAAACCTGAAGCAAGCGCCTGGGGAGGAACGGGCTGCTCCAGCTCCAGCAATTTAGTTTGCTGTGAATGCACCGAGAGTCAGCGCTGGTTATTGCATCTCAGCGGAGCGACGGTAACCTGATTATCGGCAGCAATCACCTCGGGGTCATTAAGCACCAGGAAAAAGCAACCGGAGTCTCTTAATGCTTTCTGGAGAGATTGGGAGCAACATGGAAGCTCTGAGCATCTTCAGGCTCTGAGATGTGTTTGCTTTTCTATCTCTGCTCCTTCTCCTGCCTTGTGGGACCGTTTGGAGGAGCCTGGCTGGGAAATCCAGGCTGGTCCCCGATGGTTAAATCCCGCCCGTGAAACGCTGGGGCTGCTCACCCAGGATGGTGCAGATGAAGGTTAAAATCGTGCCCTGGGGCAGAGGGGATGGGGGAGCTCCTCAGGAGGCAGGACCAGGAGCCTGGAGCATCTCTCTTATGAGCAAAGGCTGAGGGACTTGGGGCTTTTTAGTCTGGAGAAGAGAAGGCTGAGGGGGGATCTGATCGACGCCTCCAAATCCTTCAAGGGTGGGTGTCAGGAGGATGGGGCTGATCTTTTTTCAGTGGTGCCCAGTGACAGGACAAGAGGAAATGGGCACAAAGTTGACCATAAGAAGTTCCACCTCAACATGAGGAGGAACTTCTTGACTTTGAGGGTGGCAGAGCCCTGGAAGAGGCTGCCCAGAGAGGTGGTGGAGTCTCCTTCTCTGGAGACATTCAACCCCCCCCTGGACACGTTTCTGTGGGACCTGCTCTGGGTGGACCTGCTCTGGCAGGGGGTTGGACTGGATGATCTCCAGAGGTCCCTTCCAACCCCATATCGTTCTGTGATTCTGTCCCCTCGGCAGGAATCCATCCCATCCCCAGGATCCCCATTTTCTGCTTTACTATGTGCTTATTTTCTGTGTTTTCTGCGGGATCCCAGTGAGTCAGCTCTTCACAAGGGTTGGAGGTGTCTAAGCCGCTGGGGAAGCGCCAAAAAAACCCTAAAGGTGGGCTGCAGGTGAGGAAATTCGGGAGGGAAGGCAGGGATGGAAAGCCAGGGAGAAAAAAACAAAGAATCCTGGCAATCCTGCTGCTTCCCACTCAGCCCACCCCGAGGAGCCAGACAGAATCCCCACCACCGCCAAAGAAATGCCCAAACCGAAGGAGCCGGGAGGAGGAGGAGGCTGCCATGGGGGGAGACAGCCTCCGGGATGGAGCTCGGTGCCAGGAGTTAATTGCCTGTGGAAAGGAGGGATGGTAAAGGGCGAGGGGCAGAGCCTGAAGGGCAGATCACACCCACGGGGAAGACAAATGAGCTGCTCGCCCAAGATGAACGATGGTGGCTTCTCAAGGGCATCAGGGGGAAGAGGACAGGGCAGGAGACTGCGGCAGAGATGAAAGGGTTAACCTAGCAAATCGCTTTCTCAGCAGCAGCAAAAACTTGGGGTTTCCACTCGTTTGTATTTCTCTCCTGGCAGTGGTTAGGTGCGATAAACCCTCATGTGTGTACACACACACCGTGTTGTCCTTCCCTTGAGGGCTTCCTTGGGAAATAACCTCTTCCATCTGCGGGGTCTGTGCGTGGCTCCTGGCCAGGAGGCACCGGGGGCCTTATTATCTCCAGAGATGGATGATTATCCACAGGTGTTGGATGGGGAAATGGAGATGTAAACCTGGTGAAGGGCCTGGAGAATAAATCTTATGAAGAGCGATCGAAGGAGCTGGGACTGTTTAGTTTGAGGAAGAGGAGACTGAGGGGAGACCTCATCACTCTCTACAACTACTTGGAAGGACATCATAAAGAGGTTGGTGCTGGTCTCTTCTCACAGGTAATTAGCGATAGAACAAGAGGGAATGGATTCAAGCTGCAACAGGGTAGGTTTAGGCTGGACATTAGGAAAAAATTCTTCACAGAAAGAGTGGTCGGAGACTGGAACAGGCTGCCCAGGGAGGTGGTTGAGTCACCATCCCTGGATGTGTTTAAGAGTCATTCAGATGTGGTGGTGGGGGATACGGTGTAGGGGAGAACTTTGTAGAGTAGGGTTGATGGTTGGACTCGATGATCCCGAGGGTCTTTTCCAACCTGAATGATTCTATGAAATGGCTTGGGCCAGGGTGGGAAGTAAATTGGGTCTGGGGGGCTCTGGATGGACCCACAGTTTCCTTGCAGAAGCTGAGTAGGGTGGGGATGTGGCTCTACTTCTGAGCAGGGACCAAGGCCCATCCCAGAGCATCAGGACCATGAGCAGATCTTGTCCTGAACATGCAGGTTTAATCTAATTTAAGATTATAGAGGGGCTAAAAGCCCTGTTGGGGGCCTGGACAGGGCTGCAGAGGGGAAGGTTTCACCCTGGTTGCTCTCGGCCGGTGGTTAGCAGCACCCTGGAGCAGGAGGGGGGATGGACTTAGCCGTGGTCTGTCTGGGATGAGCTCTGGCTGCTCTTCTTGCTCAGCTCTGTCTGCTCTTATTTGGACTGGTTTTTTTGTCGCCAGCCAGCCAGGCACCCCAGCTCCCAGACAGGAGAAATGAAAATGAGCTCTTGTCCTCTGCGGAGGAGAAGATCGGGGAGAGACACGGAGGAAAAGTGAGGGAAATTAAGCAGAAATAGCTTCAGGGGTCATTTAAAAATATCCCCACGTCTCCCTTAAATATATATTTAGCAAGAATTCATAGTCCATGGCTGAGGGAGCTCCAGGCACCAAATGTACGGAGTGGTTTTTGATAAAGACCCATGGGATCGAGCACAGCTTAGAGGGGAAAGAGGTTCGTGGGGTGGAAATGGGGGAGATCATACACCGTGCCTGGGGCAGGAGGCCGCAGGGTTCCTCTGAGCCACCTTCCTGCGCCCGTGAACTACCCCCACACTCCACAAAGCCACGTATTGAGCCTTTTGGGTCTCATCAGGCCAAATCCAGGGCTCCTGCTGATGGGATAAGCCCGTGTGCGGCAGGTTTGTGGTGCCACCACCCCGTCCATCGTGGTTTTCCTCCCTCAGGAGTAACCTGCACTGGTCCCTCTGCCTAAGTGAGGAGCCCAGCTTGGATCCTTGTCCCCATGAAAGCCGGGAGCAGATAAGGAGATGTTGGGCTGAGCCCAGCCCTTCTGGAGAAGGGAAGGGAATAGCTGACCGACCAGCTAGAGGGATGGAAAGTCATGGCATCAAATCTATAATGTGATGCCCACGAGGAGAAACGAGTAGCAGGTGTGGTCCTATGGGAGGAAGGGTATGAAGCCACCATGAGGAAGATGCTCAGAGGACATGAAGCACCAGGATGTCCAGGAGCAGCACTAGGCCCTTCCACTGTTGGCATGGAGATCCCAAAGTGTTTTCCAGCTCCCAGTCCTTTAGGAGTAAGAAGATCCCCTCATTCCTTGGAGCTAAAGACCCCATCCCAGAGCAGCCCTCGTTTCCCAGCTCTGCTCCAGGAGCTGTGTGATCAGCCAGAGCCCATGAATTATTCACGGCTCCTCCGTGGTGCTCAGGGTCCCCTTACGCACTGGAGAAGGGTCTCCTTGAGCAGCCAAGCCCTGCCCCGGGCTGTCGGCTGGGAAACCCAAGACCTTGAGGGAATTCAACTCACAACGTTCCTTCCTTGAGCCCAGAGTCTCTCCAACAGCAACGTCGGGGTCGGGGGGGGACTTTGGGGTCCCCACTGAAGGTTGGTGGGTGTCTCCTTACAGACCTGTGGGTTTTATTGACCGTCTCCTGCCCCAGGTCCCACCCCCTCCGGATTGTAACTGCTCCCCTCCAGATGACAAACGGAGCTGCCAGCCTCTGATTTATTTTAATTGCCGTCTTTCCCTCCCTGCTAACGACATGAAGACATAACGAACGTGTGATGAAGTACCTGGGCTGGGAGACGCTGGGGGGCATTTGGTGCTTGGTGGGGACATCGTCCATCCTCACCTGCCTGGCACAGAAAAACCCCCTCTCTGAAAACCCCCAACGTGGGGAAACTGAGGCACTGGAACTGATTGGGAGGGGGTGGGAATTTGGCTATGGGTGATAGGGAAACCGGTGCGGGGCAGCCCATGCAGGTGGTAGAGTGGGGAAGGGGGATAAATAGGGAAAAAAACCCCAGAGTTTTGTGGTCGGCACATGCATCCTCAGAGCAGAGGGGTCCCTGGGACCTTCTGGGCTCCTCACCTGGCTGCATTTCAGCCTGAGGCCCTTTTTGCTCGGGAAGGTGTCGGAAGGGAGGGAAGACATTGCGAAGTCTTGGTCTTTTCACCTCTAGGGCTGCCGGCAAAGACGCCCTGATGGGACAGGCGAGGACGTGCTGCTCGGCATGATGTTCTCCGCTCCCACCGCGGCTGGAGCGTGTCACGGGGAAGAGCTGCCAGACGTGACACACGCCACCCTGAAGACCAAAGGGAGACAGGGGACTTCTGCGTTTTTGCAGCAGCGTTTGGCGCAGCAGGAGCGAGGTACCGATCCCTAGAGGGAGGGAGGAGAGGCAAGAGGCGCCCCGGAGCCGGCTGGCACGTGGGGATCCATCCCCTTGGTCCCTCCAGTGTGGGTGCCGGGCTCCCCGCAGGCTCCTGCTTCTCCCATCCCCTCTGCTTGTGCAAATTGCTTGTGCAAATGGTTGAGAAACATCTTTTGCCCCAGGCCATGTCCTCGCTTTCCTCCCCACCAGGACACGGGGAAAGGTCTCAGCTGCTGGGAGCTGGGGACAGGTGACACCGGCTGGCTTGTCACAGCATCCCTTATCACTGCCCTTCCCTCCCGGAGCAAGTGCCACTCAGCCTGCAAAGACGTCACACTCGGCGGTGACGTTATAGCTCAGAGGAAGGACGTGGGGGGGGGGTCTCCTCTCTCTCCCTCTCCAAGGAGAATCCTCCTCCACTAAAGGTCTCCAGGAGAGACTCCTGGCTGAGACCCAGCCGCATCCCAGGTGTTTGGGTCATTTTGGGGTTGTGTGAAGGTTGTGTGAGGTCCCTCCTCCTCCAGACCCGCTAACTCTTTGCTCTCTGCCCAGCAAGACCCAGTTCGTGGGAGGCTGGGGTGGCGCTCGCTTGTCACCTCCTGGCCCGTGTCACCCTGCGGTGACATGGCAATGGCTGGAATGGGGGCTCTGGCGTTTAAAGGCCCCCGGGGTCGTGGCGAGTCTCAGCTCTGAGCTCAGATGGGGTGAGTCTCCACGGGCTGCGCTGCTCATCCCCGGGAGATGCCTGAGAGAGAGGGACCGAGGCATGGAAGGGACGATGGAGCAGCTTGCTGCCTCTCGGTGGAAGGGTCTCGGAGCCCAGGAGGATGTAAAATTGGGCTCCACAGGTAGCGACTGGAAGGCAAAGGTGCCAACTTGCAGGGGGCAGGTAGATGGGAGACGGACAGGAGCCAAACCACCTGAAGCCCATGGATGGACACACCTTCCCAGGGCGCTGCTTGGCTTCCTTGGGTCGCATCCCCCGGGAGGAGCCAGAGGTGGCCACCCAAAAACCACCATCCTGTGTGGACATCGCTGTCCTGAGCGATGCGTCCCCTCGACGTGTCCCAGGGAGAACATCTGGGGGCTGGAAAGGGCAGGAGGCCAAGAGCACGGAGGGTCCTTGGGTGCTCAAATTTTTGTCATTTTAGATTTCTGTCCGTGCACCAGCCCTCCTCAGGACGCAGGGCTTCGGTGAAGGATGTGGTCCTGGATCCCCCATCCTGCCCGAATCCTCGCTGTACTTTGGGGGTTTATTTTCCCCTCTCCATTAATCTCTGAATATTAGGTGGAAAGCGAACAATTACTGTGCTAATGGCTCCATAAATTCCTTCATTACTTATTAAACTCCAGCACTCCGGGTGCAGCGGAGGAAAAGAGATGGAATGGAGAAGAAAATAGAGAGAGTGGGTGTTTGGGGGGGGGGGGCGCTGCGCTAAGGGCAAAGGGCCCGGTTCCTGCGGCCGGCCCCGGGCAGGGCTGCGGCAAGGGGGCCGGAGGAGGCCCCCGGTAATTCACGGGCTATCGCTGCCCTCTGCCGGTAGCGGGACCGGTAGGGGAGGGCAGAGCCCCCCCCCGGGGACGGGGCTGGGGTCCCCCGAGGCTGGGGAGCAGCGGGGTGCCCGCCGGAGGCTGCGAGGATGCTCCCAGGATGTCGATGCGGCGCGGGGACCACCCTGCCTGGGGAACCGCCTGGCCTGGGTTGAGCCACACAGGACTGATTTCTCTTCCAATGCTGGGGGGGGGGGGAAAAGCACCTTTTAGAAGATTCTAGTGTCTGAATTGGTGAAAATATTGACTTTATCAGCAGCTCTGGGGTGTGGGATTCAAGGGCGCGGTGTTTTTTGAGGAGGGATGAGGAGGAGAGAGACCCGGGCGCTTAACCCAAGCTGCCACCAGGGTTATTTCATACCATGAACGGCACATTCCATGGAAATTAGAAAGTTTGCTGAGGAATTCTCTCTCTCCCTTGATGGCTGGGATCCAGAGAACTCCTTGCCCCAGTGCCGGAGCCCTGAGCCCTTCCCTTCCTCCCAAAGTCCCACATGGGCTGTTCCTCCTGGGAGGGCACGGCTTCCTGGGACGGAATGGGCTGGGAATAGTCCTGGTATATCTTTTATTAGTATCGGGATTAATTCTGGTTCTTTATTATTATTGTTAATTATTTAGTCTCATCCTATTAAATCTATTTATATTCCTCGAGTTTCCTTGTTTTCCCCAATTCCCCTTTCCCGGGCGGGGAGGGCTCATGGGGTGAGAGAATAATTGTCTAAATGACAATAAACTGCTATGGGGTTTTCTCAAACCGTAACACCGTGGCACAAGCTGTCCCCAAAGCCCTCGGGGACGGTGCTGAGCAGACCAGAACCTGGGCAAAGAGGGTGGGGGGGCACCTTGAACTTGACCGACCCCCCCCCCCATCGGCCTCCTGAGCCCCACTTTCCTGGCGGTGGGGAGAAATCCGCTCTCTCCAGACTTTCCTCGAGGTACCTCGCAGGGTGGATGTTCTCCAGTTTTTGGGTTGTTTTTTAATTCCTGCTGGCGGAGGGGAGGGCTGGGCCGTGGCGGAGATTGTCACAAGAGTCACAGTGAGGGGTCAGAGGAAGCTTTGGTCCCTGCTCCGGGTCAGAGAGCACCAGAGCTCACTTCTGGGCTGGCAGCTCCCGTCCCGGGGGGGCTCTTGTGGCCTCGGCTAAGTGAAGCTAATGTATTCCGACGTCTCTAATGGCCAGCTGGGATACAAGAGCGTCTCCGAGAAGAAAAGCAGCTTGTCTGAACGTAAAAACCAGCAAAGGTCTCCTCCGTGGAGACGCTGGCGAGTCTTCTGCCCGTGTCCATCAGCGGGGCTCGGGCTTTGGGATCCTGCCAGGGAGCTCTCTCCGCTTCTCCTCCTCCCTCGGACCGACCTGCTCCTCCGCCACCATCCCCAGCCAGGAGCTGAAAAGAAGACACACCGTTAAATACCTAGAAAAAGTGGTTTTACAGGAAAACGGCAAGTTGGTTTTTGGTTTGTTTTTTTTTTTTGGTTCTTTAACACCCAAGTATCCTCCAACACCCAAGCATCCTCCAACACCCAAGTATCCTCCAGGATGAGCCCAGCTCCGCAGAGGGACCTGGATACCCAACTCCCACGGACACCAAATGTAATTAGCCGTTTGTATCTAGGCCAGGGGCTCAGGGGCCATCTGGCACCTTAATTATTCATACACATATATATAAGCGCAGACAGAGCCCTCTTTATCTAGCCCAGGCCCGGGGGAAGATTCCTGCTTACGCCGGGGCGTTTCTCGTGGTCTGACAAAGCCTGTTCTTCTCCAGGGCTGGTTCCAGGTGCTGCATCGCCTTTTCCCAGTGCCAAAACCCGCTCCAAGCCCCACCAGCGCTGCTGAACTGGGAGCCATGGAGATCCAGAGGGGGAAAAACCCCAGAGGAGAAGAATTCTCCCTTGGAAAGGAGGTCTCGCCGATCTTGTTTAATATCTGCCAGTCTCTTGTTTAATATCTTTATTGATCATCTGGATGAGGGCATTGAGGGCACCCTCAGTAAGTTTGCAGATGACACCAAACTAGGTGGGAGTATTGATCTGCTTGAGGGTTGGAAGGCTCTCCAAAGAGACCTGGACAGGGTGGAGGGATGGGCCAAGGCAAATTGTTTGAGGTTCAACAAGACCAAGTGCCGGGTCCTGCCCTTGGGTCACACCAACCTCATGGAGGCTACAGGCTGGGGGCAGAGTGGCTGGAGCTGGCTGGTGGAAAAGAACCTGGGGGTGTTGGTCAACTGTTGGCTGAACATGAGCCAGCAGTGCGTCCAGGTGGCCAAGAAGGCCACCAGCGTCCTGGCTTGTATCAGGAGCAGTGTGGCCAGCAGGAGTAGGGCAGTGATGGTGCCTCTGTACTGGGCACTGGTGAGGCCTCACCTTGAGGGCTGGGTGCAGTTCTGGGCCCCTTGCCACAAGAAGGACATTGAGGTGCTGGAGCGTGGTCCAGAGGAGAGCCATTAAGCTGGTGAGGGGTCTGGAGAACAAGTCATGTGAGGAGAGGCTGAGGGAACTGGGCAAGTTTGGAGAAGAGGAGGCTGAGGAGAGACCTCATTGCCCTCTACAACTCCCTGAAAGGAGGTTGGAAAGAGGTGGGGGTTGGCCTCTTCTCCCAAGGGAATAACAACAGGAGCAGAGGAAATGAAGTTGGGGCAGAGGAGGTTTAGATTAGATATTGTGAAGAATGACTTTACTGATGGTAGAGTCACCATCCCTGGAGATATTTAAGAAACGTGTAGACGTGGCTCTTCAGGGCATGCTCTGGTGCCCGAGATTGTGGGGGTCTTGTGTGTGTGTGTGTGGTTGGACTCGGTGACCTCAGAGGTCCCTTCCACCCATGAAGATTCTGTGATTCTGTGAAAGAAAGGCATCAGGAGGGCTGAAATCCGATTAAACGTCTCTCAGGAGGACCCATCCCTGGGGTGATGTGACCCAGCGCTCCTCCAAGGTGTATTTTATTTTGTCTTAATCCCTTCAGCTGAGGAATTTTAATTTCTGGGTGGTTTTTTTTTTGCTCCCGAGCCCAGGCAGCGCGAGGAAGCAGTTAGAACCTCAGCAGTCTCTATCGCTAGCTGTTGAAAGTGAAGGATCTCCTCTCGAAGGCGGTGGAGCTGCGCCAGGTTTCACCAGATGTAACCTTCAAAGACGAAGCTGAAATATGGCAAAATAAGGGGTTTTTTTCCCCACAATTTTCTCTCACCTAGCCAAGGAGCAACTCCTCGGCTCCTCCGGGATGCTCTGACAGATGCCACAGGACATGCAGGAGAGCTGGTGAGAAGGGCTGTCTGCATGGGCTGTGGGAGCATCTGATCCAGACTAAAATGATGGGATTTTACTGGGATAAACTGGGAATTTATTGGGAAATTGGGATATTCTGCTCCCCGGAGCCCGCTCTGAGCTGGGCCTCCTTCCTCAAGCAATCCCATCCCAGCCTCCAGAAACCTTTCTAGCAATTTTGGCGCCAGAAGTGAGATAATTCTGTAAAATGGGAACACCTTGACTAAATAGCACATTTTTGGGGGGGAGACAACGATGCCTGAGCTTTTTCCTTCAGCGGTGTCTCCCCAGGAAAGCGGTGCTCAACCCCAAGGACAGCAGGGGTTGCGATAAACCCTGGATGAGCCTCCACATCTGGCTCAGCCGAGGCTCCTCCACGCCTCCCTCACGTCCCTCCGTATCATTTGATCTGGATCACGGAATCACACAGAATCACAGAATGCTATGGGGTTGGAAGGGACCTCTGGAGACCACCCAGTCGAACCCCCTGCCAGAGCAGGTCCCACAGAAACGTGTCCGGGGGGGTTTGAATGTCTCCAGAGAAGGAGACTCCACCACCTCCCTGGGCAGCCTCTTCCAGGGCTCTGCCACCCTCAAAGTCAAGAAGTTCCTCCTCATGTTGAGATGGAACTTCTTATGTTCAAGTTTGTGCCCATTTCCTCTTGTCCTGTCCCTGGGCACCACTGAAAAAAGATCAGCCCCATCCTCCTGACACCCACCCTTGAAGGATTTGGAGGCGTCGATCAGATCCCCCCTCAGCCTTCTCTTCTCCAGACTAAAAAGACCCAAGTCCCTCAGCTTTTCCTCATCAGAGAGATGCTCCAGGCCCTACAACTCTGTAGCTCTTTGCTGTCCCCTCACCAGCAGTTCCCTGTCCTTCTGGAACTGGGGAGCCCAGAACTGGTCCCAGTGCTCCAGATGGGGCCTCCCCAGGGCAGAGCAGAGGGGGATGATGACCTCCCTCCACGTCTGGCTCAGCCAAGGCTCCTCCGCGCCTCCCTCACGTCTCTCCCTATCGCTTCATCTGGATCGCCCCCATCCAGCTAATTGTCTCTGCCTCCCATAGACTCACCGCTAATTACATCCACTGCTAATTACATCCACCCGAGCCGAGCTCCCGAATCATTGCGGGTCTGTCTCCAGGACTCCGGTTAACTCCATCTCATTCCATGGGAGGATCTCATTTTCAGAAGCTCAATGGATATTTCAAACACAATTTCTACCACTCCGAGGTCTATATTTAGGCAGCAGTTATTTAGCCACCGCTGAAAACCCACCCACAATTTCGGGAGCCTCTGTGCAGCATCTCTGTCAGGAGGAGATGATACGACGGGGAGAAGCGCAGCCTAATGGACCGCTATTAAAAAAAAAAATAAATAAAATAAATCTGATTCAATTCTCCCTCAGTTGGATGAGGACGTTCCCGGTGAGCGATCTGATTTCCGTGGGGTGACACGGAGACGCGAGGACATTTCACTCCGAGGCACGGCGAGGGAACATTGCGCTTTCTGCTCTCCTCATTTCGAAGCACTTTGAGGCTGTGATTATAAAACAGGGCTCAGGGGGGCCGTAGCATCGCTGGGTTAAATGAAGTCCTTCCTGCTGCAGTGTGGTTGCAGGGTTGTGGGTTGGTTGTTTTTTTTTTCTCCTCAGGTAGCACTGGATTTCGATGCGTTCCGCGGCAGCGAAGAAGAACGGATGGATAATTCTCCAGCACATCCTTGGTGGGGAGGAAATTAGAGTTTGGGGGGGTTATTGATGTGATAGTAGGATGAAGAGGCAGCACCTCCACAGGGGATGGCGGGGTCCATCCCTGTCACGGCTTTCTCACCCTTTGAACCTTTCCTTTTCCTTGAGCCTTCTTTTTCCTTTTTCACAGCCAGGGCAAAGAGGAGTGAGGGTTTGAGGGGGACATGAGGCAGGGCTTGGGGAGTGGGATCCTCACAGGATACACGGATCTGCACTTCTGAGGAGAAGGATCTGGGGGTCCTGGTGGATGATAAACTGTCCATGAGCCAGCAACGTGCCCTTGTGGCCAAGAGGGCAAATGGGATCCTGGGCTGCGTAGGGAAGAGTGTGGCCAGGAGGTGGAGGGAGGTCGTTCTCCCCCTCTGCTCTGCACTGGGGAGGCCACAACTGGAATCCTGCATCCAGTTCTGGGCTCCCCAGTTCAAGAGAGACAGGGAACTGCTGGAGAGAGTCCAGCGTAGGGCAACAAAGACGACAGAAGGATTGGAACATCTCCCCGATGAGGAAAGGCTGAGGGAGCTGGGGCTCTTGAGCCTGGAGAAGAGAAGGCTGAGGGGAGACCTTATTAATGCTTCCAAGGATCTAAAGGGTGGGTTGAAGGAGGAGGAAGCCGGACTCTTCTCAGTGGTTCCCAGTGACAGGACAAGGGGCAACGGGCACAAGCTGGAACATGGGAAGTTCCACTCAAAATCTGAGGAAGAACTTCTTTCTGGTGAGGGTGGCAGAGCCCTGGCAGAGGCTGCCCGGGGATGGTGTGGAGTCCCCTTCTCTGGAGATCTTCAAGCCCCACCTGGATGCTCCTGAGTGATGTGCTCTGGGCAACCCTGCTTTGGCCAGGGAGTTGGACTGGATCATCTCTAGAAGGTCCCTTCCGACTCCAACAATTCTGTGACTCCATGATTCTGTGAACCTCATGAAGTTCAACCACGCTAAGTGCAAGATCCTGCGCCTGGGTCAGGGCAACCCCAAGCCCAGATCCAGACTGGGCAGAGAATGGCTGGAGAGCAGCCCTGAGGAGAAGGACTTGGGGGTGTTGGTGGGTGAGAAGCTCCACAGGCCCCAGCAACGTGCGCTGGCAGCCCAGAAACCCCCCGCACCCTGGGCTGCATCCCCAGCCCCGTGGCCAGCAGGGCGAGGGGGGGGATTCTGCCCCTCTGCGCCTCTCTGGGGAGACACCCCCCCCCCCAAGTGCTGCCTCCAGCTCTGGGGCCACCACCAGCAGAAGGACACGGAGCTGTTGGAGCAGGGCCAGAGGAGGCCACGGCAGATGCTCCACCTCTTGAGCTCCAGCCACTGAGTGAAAGACGAGACTGCTGG
The DNA here is from genome assembly GCA_003697955.1 of Calidris pygmaea. Classification (NCBI taxonomy): domain Eukaryota; kingdom Metazoa; phylum Chordata; class Aves; order Charadriiformes; family Scolopacidae; genus Calidris; species Calidris pygmaea. The sequence goes on along the minus strand of QJSC01029019.1, from coordinate 444,484 downwards.
CCAAAGCAAAAGTCTCCGAGCGTAGCTAACATTTTCTGTGATGCTTCAAACGGGGAATATTGCTAACGGTTTGATACGCCTGGGGTGAGGCAGTGCCAGGCCGAGGCCAGCCCGTGCCAGGCGGGTAGTTCCCGGCCCTGCTCCCTGCTGCTGACCGACCCTCCAGCTCCCACCCCCCGGGCCGGGCCTCGGGTCTGACGCCACCGCGCTGCCGGCCCGGAGACCTGCGGGATTCCCACCGCCGCACCGGGAGGTGTTTCATTGTATTTCTCAGGGCATTTCTCCTCTCAGATGGGCGGAGGGGCGAACAAGCAGTGACGGGAGGCCGAGCTACCGCAACCCGCTTCAAGGCTCTCTCCTTTTCCCCCTTCGGTGAAGCTGAGCCCCAGCCCACCCCGGTGGCGTTTACTCCCTGGCCATTCGCGCGTCCCTGCGGGCTGAGGAGATGGGCGGAAATAACTGACACCCCATCCACCCGCTCCGCGCCGCAGCCCGGCGCGCTCTGAGCCCTCAGCCGCGGCCGCACGGCGAACTCCGCCGGGGAACCGCCCTCTTCACCCTGGCGACCAATCAGAGCCACAGGAAGCATGACTGATCTCCGCTTTAGCCTATCCACAAGCTACTTTACTGCACCCAATCAGATGCCTGGGGAGATTTTTCTCGCCCAATGACGAACGAAGAGGGAAGGTCGGGCAGCAGCCCGCGCTACTTCGGGAGTGGCGTAGGCTTCAGCCAATCAGAGCAGCGCTGGGGAGGTTACCAGTGACCAATGAGGGAAGGGGGCGGGGAAAGGGCAGCTCGCGAGAGTTTGAGGGGAACGATGGGAACCCGCGTCTAAGTGAGCGGCCAATGGGGAAGGGCGGGGCGGGGCCGCGACAGGACCATGATAACTGGCAGGTAACCGAGCCAATCAGAAGGAGGAGATACGTTACCCCAACGGCCAATGAGCAGGGTTAGTCTACCCATGGTTGAACGGCCACGATTGACAGGGGAAAACCACCAATCAGAAAGCGGCGCCCTTTCTAACTGTCCAATGAGCGAGCGGGGCGGGGAGGAGTGGGGGGGGCGGCTCTTCCCGCCCCCTCCCCTCAGGCGCGTGAGGCCGGCGGGCGGAAGGACAGGCGGCTGAGCCAATGGGAAAGGGCAGCGAGGGGGGAGTGGGCGGGACTTCCCCCCGGCGGGGGCGAGGGGGCGGGGGGTGAGGCGCCCGGCGGCCAACGAGGGCGGCGGGCCGGCGGGCGGCGGCCAATGGGCGCCGAGGGGGCGGGGCCGGCGGCCGCCGCGGCTTCCAAGATGGCGGCGGGTGCGTGAACGCGGCGGTCAGTCAGTCGGTGAGGCCGCCGGCGGGAGCAGGGCCCCGGGGCGGGAGGGGGCCCCGCCGCCCGCCGCCATGAAGGGCAAGGAGCGTTCGCCGGCTAAAGCCAAGCGTTCGCGGGGCGGCGGGGGCGGCGGCGGCGAGGACTCGGCGTCCTCCTCCTCCTCGGCGCGGGGCGAGCGGAGCAGCAAGAAGCCGAGCGGCTCCGGCGGCTCCAACGGCAGCGGCGGGAAAGCGGCGGCGGCCTCCAACGAGAGCAACAGCGGGAGCAGCCGGCGGGCCCCGCACCCGGACAAAGCCGGCCGCGCCGGTAGCCGGGAGTACGAGGCCGGGGCGGCGGCGGCGGCGGCGGCGGGCGGCGGGGGCAGCCGGCACGGCTACGGCAGCGGGAAAACGGCGGAGGCGTCGCGGAGCGGCAGCAGCCGGGGCGGTGGGGGTGAGTCCCGGGCGGCGACGGCGGCCCCGTCCTCCTCCTCCTCCTCGGAGTCGGGCGGCGGGGAGTACAAGACGCTGAAGATCAGCGAGCTGGGCTCGGCGCTGAGCGACGAGGCGGTGGAGGACGGGCTTTTCCACGAATTCAAACGCTTCGGAGACGTGAGCGTCAAAATCAGCCGCCTCCCGCCCGGCACCGGGGCCGCCGACGAGCGGGTGGCCTTCGTCAACTTCCGCCGGCCCGAGGACGCCCGCGCCGCCAAGCACGCCCGCGGCCGCCTGGTCCTCTACGACCGCCCGCTGAAAATCGAGGCCGTCTACGTCGGGGGCGGCGGAGGAGGGAGCAGCCGGCGCCGGAGCAGCCGTTCCCCGGCGTTGCTGGACAAGGAGTCGCCCTACGGCACGGCGGCCGTCGGCGTGGCGGCGGCGGCGGCGGCGGCTGTACGGCACCCGCCGGCTGGGGCCACCCAACGGGCTTTGTCACCCGCCGGTAGCGGCGGGGCCCTGGGTTATCGAGACTACCGGCTGCAGCAGCTCGCCCTGGGCCGCTTGCCGCCTCCTCCCCCTCTGCCCAGGGAGTTGGAGAGGGAGAGGGATTACGGGGGTTTCTACGAAGCCCGAGTGCGGCCGGCTTACGGGCTGGAGCGGGTGGCCGGTGTGGCGGCCGCTGGGGGTTTTCGTGGAGGAGGAGGAGGCGGCGCCGGAGCCGCCAGCGAGGAGGAGATCAGCCCCGAGGATGACCAGAGAGCCAACCGCACGTTGTTCCTGGGCAACCTGGACATCACCGTGAGCGAGTCAGATTTACGCCGAGCTTTTGACCGTTTTGGGGTCATCACCGAGGTGGACATCAAAAGGCCGGGGCGCGGGCAGACCAGCACCTATGGTTTTCTTAAATTTGAAAATCTGGACATGGCGCACCGGGCCAAGCTGGCCATGTCGGGAAAGGTGCTTCTGCGTAACCCCATCAAGATCGGGTATGGGAAAGCCACTCCGACTACCCGGCTCTGGGTGGGTGGCCTTGGGCCCTGGGTGCCCCTGGCTGCCCTGGCCAGGGAGTTTGATCGGTTTGGCACCATTCGCACTATCGATTACCGCAAAGGTGATTCCTGGGCCTATATCCAGTACGAGAGCTTGGACGCGGCGCAGGCAGCGTGCACCCACATGCGTGGTTTTCCCTTGGGGGGGCCGGATCGCCGCCTCCGCGTAGACTTTGCCGACACCGAGCATCGGTACCAGCAGCCCTATCTGCAACCTCTGCCCTTGCCACCCCCGGCTCATTACGAGCTGGTGGCGGAGGCGGCTGCTTTTGGGGCTCACCGGGGAGCCCCACCTGATCCTCTTCGGGGGGCCCGGGACAGGACGCCACCGTTACTCTATAGAGACCGCGACAGAGACCTTTATCCTGAGACAGAGTGGGTGCCTCCCCCACCCCCTGTACGGGATAGGAGTAACCGGGCAGCTGCCTATGACCCACTGGAAAGCCTGGAACGCCGCCGGGATGGTTGGTCCTTGGAGCGGGACCGAGGGGAGAGGGAATTGGGGAGTAGTAGTAGGGATCAGCCTAGGAAACGGAGACTGGCGGAGGATGGAGGCCGGCACTTGGACCGCTCTCCCGACAGCGAGCGCTCCTCTTCCTCCCGTAAGCGTCACTGTTTAACCACAACCTCTCCCCCGGACCGCAGCCCCGAGCTCCTGGGAGGGAGGGAGCGTTACAGTAGCGACCCCGAGCGTTCTTCCTCCCGTTTGCTCCTTTTGGAGCGACCCTCGCCCGTCCGGGAATCGCGCAGGGGCAGCCTGGAACGGGGACAAAACGAAAAACGCGACCGCAAGAATTCCGCTGAACGGGAGCGGAAACATCGCGCTTCCGTGGCGGCCGCCGCTCAGGAGTGCAAAAGTCCAGCCAAAAAGGAGGAACGGGCTACGGAAGGAGGCGGAGGCGGCTCCCGCCTCAAACCCCCTCCTCAAAAACAGCAGCAGGACGGAGCGTCGCAGGCCGGGGGAGCCCCCAAGCTGTGCTTGGCTTGGCAGGGGATGCTCCTGCTGAAGAACAGCAACTTCCCCTCCAACATGCACCTGCTTCAGGGGGACCTGGGGGTTGCCAGCAGCCTCCTGGTGGAGGGAGCGACTGGTGGGAAAGTAGCACAGCTCAAGATCACCCAACGGCTTCGTCTGGACCAGCCCAAGCTGGACGAGGTCAATCGACGCATCAAAGTGGCGGGTCCCAACGGTTACGCCATCCTTTTGGCCGTGCCCGGCGCATCAGACAACCGCTCCCCAACCGGAGCTGCCGAGGCCGCCACCACCTCCACCCAGAGGCCGCTCAGGAATCTGGTGTCCTACCTAAAGCAAAAGCAGGCTGCGGGGGTGATCAGCCTCCCCGTGGGGGGGAACAAAGACAAGGAGAACAGCGGGGTCCTGCACGCTTTTCCGCCCTGCGATTTCTCCCAGCAATTCCTGGACTCCACGGCCAAGGCGTTGGCCAAATCAGAGGACGACTATCTGGTCATGGTCATTGTCCGGGGGGCGTCCTAAAGCCCCTCGTGTTCTCTGTACCCAACCCTGCCTACTCCTCCACACAGCCCCTCCAGCGTGTGCCAGGTGCTATGGGATACAGCCTTAGCCAGCCCTGTCGTTATTTTAAATTAGATCTTTGTTTGTAGGTGACTTTCCCTGCCCGGTTTTTTTTTTTTTTTCTGTTACTACATATTT
>QJSC01029019.1:414754-434817 GCA_003697955.1 Calidris pygmaea | reverse complement strand
GTCCCAGGGCCCGCGGCGGCTTTGCTTGCAGTCGCCTCCCTGGGTAGTACAGATGGTGAGAGGAGGAAAAAAAAAAATATATCTATGTATTTTAAAAAAAAAAAAAAAAAAAGGAGGCGGCCTGGAAATGTTGTGTGTCGGAGTCGCCGCTTTCTCCTGTACTGGGGGCTCCTGAGCTGTTGGAATGCTGGTCCAGTGCAGGAGTTACCTCTCCGGAGACTTCGGGGCATGTTTGACGACCGCAGCCGTCGAGGAGAAGCTGCTGCATCTTCTGGCTTTGGAACCCTGGTGTGTTTGTGCTCGTTAAAATTAATGTGACACGCAGAGGAAGACGCCTTGAAGCCCAAAGCTTGCCCTTGGTTGCCTTGTTGACATCCTTTACCCTCCCGTGGATAACGAAGGTAGCCCTGCGGGAGCATCGTTAGGTGCCTTCTACTCAAAGGATGCCGTGGTTGTGTTCCACCAGGTTCTGCTCCCGGGGCAGAGAGAGCTCTAAATCCCTACATCAGGTAAGGAGGGTGAGGGGGGATGTTGTGTTTGATGAGGTTGAACTGAATTGTCATGTAAAAGAAGATGGTTTTGTTGTTTGCCTTGTAATTAACTTTGACTAATGGGTTTTGCCGCTCTGGGGATGGGAGTGAAGGAACCAACTCTTGGATGTTGGAAGGAACCAACGGGTGGTTCCTCTGCCCACGCAGAAAAAAACCCCAAACTTTTCAGCTTTGACTTTGTGAACTGCTTGAATTAATGCTGCTTTAACCCAAGAATACTATTTATCATTGGTGTATGTTGGTATGGGAAGCCAAGGTGATGTTCAGGTGAAGCTCTGTGTGTTGATGGGATGCTGGCGTAAGCATTTTTCGATGTTTGTCGTAAATGGGAGCAATTGTAGATGTTGCTGGGAACGAGGGGAGGGAACTGGGGAGGGGAGACTCATGAGATGCCTTTTTTTCCAAAAGTTGGTGTTTGTAGTTAAAATTCCTATTTTTGCAATGTGTTCCATGTTCTGTTGAGCGCTGGCATCTGACTCTGGTGTAATTTGAGGTGTTGTACAGAAGGTTTGGGGCTGGTCGTAAATAACGGGGGGCACGTTTCAGCCTCTCGGACTGGGCTGGGTGTCGATGCCAACGGGAGATGAGTGATCTCTCAGCGTAACCCAAATAAAATTGATGGTTTTGACAAGCTGGGTGGCCGCTCGGGCAACTGGGCATGTGTTTCAGGGCTTGGGCGCTCTCCCGCTCCTTAGGTCTGCGTTGACTCGTTGTCTTCTGGCCAAAGGTGGCCAACGGTGGCCGTTCTCAGCTTTGACTCAGGTTTCACTCTGGGTATTTAACCGGGAGGTCGTTCTCTGTCTCCTTTACGTTCCGTAGTTATTCTGGAGGCTTGGAGGTGTCCTGGGACGTGGGACTTGGAGGTGTCCTGGGATGTGGTGGGGGATGATTCTCCTCTGGTGGCTTTGTAATAGCGAGTTGTTTCTCCGGTGCTGGGTCTGCCCTTTTCCTTCTGCGTTGGTTAGAGGGACGCTTCGCTGCCAGGTAAAGCCGGGCTTTTGTTAGAACTAGTCTCTTTGAAGGCTTAAGTGCTCTATATGCATCATATTAATTTGGCTAATGAGACTTCTGGGGAAAGTGGATTTATAAAGAGAACCATTTAATTAACTGCACCGCAGTAGGAAGGGCTGGGAGTGGATTAGACGGAGAATTGGTTATTTGAATTCACACGTTTTTTTTTTTTCAGAGTTGTGCTTTTACCAGCCGGGGCTGAATTAATAAGCGAAGTTTAAAACATCAGATGGCCCAGATTTTGCTCTTGGCTAATAACGAGCTTCTGTTCGCCTCGTGCTGCTGGTTTATTCTCAAATGGCAAATGCTCTCTGAGGATACGCTCTCACCACGTGTCCCTGGGTTTGGGTGCGAGTCCGTCAGGGAAAGCGCCTGCAGAAAGGAGAGGAGTTGGGAAGTCTCTTGGGCTGATGGCTTTGTGGCTCCTTGGGTTGTTGTCTAGGAGCTGCGGGTCCAAGTTTCATTACAGCTGGCTTGAGAACGGGGTGAAGGAAACTCTTAGGGCAGAGGAAGCTACTGGAGGACTCGGTAGGATGGGTTCCTCGGGGCCCATCATCAAGAGCCTGCTGGTGTTCATCCTCTTTGAATGGGGTGCATCCTCTTTGTCCATGCCCTGGTGGGGTTGAGGTGCCTCTAGAAGGTGCTGAGAACGTGTACGTGGTGGCACAAAGGTCTACAATCTTGTTAATCCTTTGTATCCCACTCCAGGGATGTATTAATGAAATGTGGTTGAAGAATTGAGGCATGGTGGTGTTTCGGTGGGTTAACGAATTGCCACCTCCCAGCCCAGCTCCTGTGCTCATGCTTTTGGGTTGGAGCTGCTGTGTGTTGTCCCGGGATGGGGTTGGGTTGTGTGTGCACGTTGTCGGCTTCCACTGATGAGCCGTAGGTTAATTGTGGGTAACAGCTATTTCATCTGCTTATCTCCCCGCCTTGACCTTCATACCTACTTCTGCCATCGGATCTGTATAGATCGGTCTGTAGATTTTTAGTTATCTCCAGTATTTCCTGTCCCCGGATCTGGTGATAGGTCAGGCTGACTTTTAGCGACGTGTACAACAACTTAATCCGGTGTCCTGTCCCAAACTGGCAATTTTCCCTGGAATTTCTGCTGCTTGTAGCGAGCGAGCACTGAGACCCTTCAGCCTGTGTCTCCTGTCACGTGGGAGTGCTTTTTAAGCCTGTAAAATTAGACATTTTAGGTATTGCTGAGGACACACGTAGGGTGTAGAAGGGTTTCTCGTTAAGGAAAGCCAACAAGGTCTCAGGAGGGTGGTTGTGAAGTTCTGGCTGTCGAGGGAGAGGAGTTGCCCTTTGGACCATGGTGGTGTTTGCAGCCCCTTTGGCCGAGGGTTTGCTTTCGGTCGTTGCCCGTGGTGTGGACAGGGCAACCTCGGGTGCTCCAGCTTGAGCACCCAGCACCCTCCTGGGGCAGAGGTTGGGTGCAGGAGGAACTTCTGGACCACCCGAGGCGCTTGTTGAGGCTCACAGGGAGGACACGGTGAAGGAGGAGACGTTGTTGCCTGCGTTGCTCCTCTTCAGTGGATGAATACAAGACTTTGTGTTTCCCATCTGCCAGCCCAGGTTTCTTCTCTTGCACCAAGGCATGTTGGAGCGGGGCCAGAGGAGGCCACGGAGATGCTGGGGAGATGCAGGAGCCCCTCTGCTGTGAGGACAGGCTGAGAGAGTTGGGGGACATTCAACCTGGAGAAGAGAAGGCTCCGGGGAGACCTTGGAGCCCCTTCCAGTCCCTCAAGGGGCTCCAGGANCATGTTGGAGCGGGGCCAGAGGAGGCCACGGAGATGCTGGGGAGATGCAGGAGCCCCTCTGCTGTGAGGACAGGCTGAGAGAGTTGGGGGACATTCAACCTGGAGAAGAGAAGGCTCCGGGGAGACCTTGGAGCCCCTTCCAGTCCCTCAAGGGGCTCCAGGAAAGCTGGGGAGGGACTCTGGATCAGGGAGGGGAGCCACAGGAGGAGGGGGAAGGGTTTGACCCTGAAAGAGGGGAGATGGAGCTGAGATGTGGGGAAGAACTTGTTTGCTGTGAGGGTGGTGAGAGCCTGGCCCAGGTTGCCCCGAGAAGCTGTGGCTGCCCCATCCCTGGAGGGGTTGAAGGGCAGGTTGGATGGGGCTTGGAGCAACCTGGTGTGGTGGTAGGTGTCCCTGCCCAGGGCAGGGGGGTTGGAACTTGATGGTCTTTAAGGTCCCTTCCAACCCAAACCATTCTATGATTCTTTATCAGCATAGACATGGACCCAGCTGTTGAACAGCCTTTAACAAATACCTTCACTCCTTTCCCCATCACACACAGACTGGTGTCCCAGCAGCAGGTTGGGGCTGGGAGAGCCCTGTCCTAGACCCACCCCATCCCTGCCACCACCCGTAGCTCCACCAGCTTGGCCCTGGCTCCGTTTCCCCGCTTGACCGAAGGCTCGAGGGGTTGGAAATCAATTTATTTGCATTTTATTAGTCCCTGGGGCTGTAAAGCCACCCTTTGCCCTTCCCGAGCCAGAGGGCAATCCCTGCCCCATCTCGCCCACGTGAGAAATAACCTGCAGGGGAAAGTTTTGCAGAGCTCGGCGGTGACTTTTGGAGGCAAAGTCTGGATCCGCTCCAGAGGCGGAGACTTTGACCCACAAATTACTTCTGAAATTGTCCATGGCCACCATTTCCTTTGCGGCCACCACAGGCTTGAGGACCTCTTAGTTACAGCTAAAACTTCTGGTTTTTTCCAACGTCTGGTTTAATTTTTGCTCACGGGGGTAGCTGCTAAATTCCCATCGACTTCAGTGAAAATCATTATGCTACCTTTAAAGATTTAGATATTATTTCTTTTTTAAGGAATAAGACAAGTCCCCACCACCTCCTGTGGAGGCTTTCATCTCCCTGGAAGTGAAACTTTTTTGAATTTGGGTTTTGCTGAATTTCAGCTTAATAAGGCTCCGCGGCGCGAAGGTGGCGGATCCGAGAGCCCCGGCGGCAGGACGTGTTCCAGGGAGGGGAGGGAAACGAGCACTGAAACAAACCAAAAAAAAAAAAAAAAAAATAGAAATAGAAAAAAAAAAAAAGCCAAATGTTCCTGTTATCAGCGTGTGTAAGGGCAAGTAAACAGCCCAAACCGCACGCGGTATCTGCCAAACAGGCGGGCGAAGGAAGAACAGCCCTGTTTCCTGTTGCTGGGAAGGTCGCGTTGTCACATCCTCACCCAGCTATTTTAAATTGCTTTTTCTTTTTTTTTCCTTTTTTCTTTTTTTTTTTCTTTTTTAAATTTTTTATTTTTTCCGCTTTCTTCCTGCAGCTTAAAGCAAAAGCAGAAACCTCAGGAGCGGGGGTGGGAGGTGGAGCACCTCATTTTGGGGGGTTGATGTGTGCCCCCCACCCGAAAACCAGAGGCATACCTGCTGCTGAAAAAGCCCCTTGTTCTCCTTTAAAATCTGAATTATTTAGATTGTATTTCTTTCCTCCCCCCGCCCCCCCGTGGTCAATGAGTATCCTGTAAAATGGGTGTTTCTTGCGGTGTGGGTTTTGCAGCGGGTTTGTGCGTAAAGTCAAACCCAGGTGCCAGGAAAAAGAGAGGACGAACCCCCAGGTGATGGGTTCAACCCACCCCTTGTCGCCCCTCACCCTGGTTTCGGGGCTCGGGGCTTCCTGCTGGGCTCCCCCCTTCACCTCCCACACCGGGAAACGACTGAAACAATCCCAGCCCAGCCCTGGGAGGTGGGGGGGGGAGGAAGAGGAATTTTATTGCGATAATAACGATTGTCGTTTATTTACGCAATAAATTGATGCAATAAATATCAGGATCAGGTTGCTCTGAACTTAGTCCCCGGGTTTATCGGTCGTTGGCATCTGAGGGGAGCGGTGGGACCGTCCCAGCCTGGGTTATTGTAGATTATTATTATTTTTTTTTTATCGAGAAGAAGGACTGATCACGGAGAGTGTGAGGGGGGAGAGGGGCGATCTCGTGTTTAGCTGAGGAACAGCTAAATTCGGGTTTTTTAAATCTCTGCCCTGACTTTTAAGGACCCAGAGCAGGTTTCCACAAACACAGATGGAGGAAGGGGGCGGACGATGAGTGTAGAAAATAATAATATAACATGATTTCAGCGTGAGTGAAGGGTTTATTCCTGATGCCATCTCCAACTGCCTTGACTTCTGTAGCTTTGATAGACCTGAGCTGAGTCTTAGCGGCTTTTTATCCTGGCTTATGTAAAAATCAGTGGAAGGTGGGGGGGGGGTTACGATCCAGCAGGTGCCCCCCCCATAAATCAGACCTGCCAAAATACCTGCAGGGGGCGACAGGGGGTGACCAGGCTCTTCTGGGCAGGGCTGAGGTGGCAGCAAAGTCCCGATGCTCTTGTGTTACCGCTCCTAATTACTGAGAGCTCTGGCTCCCGGGATTATACCTGGGAATAAATCACTGAATAAGGACAAAAAGGCATTTTTCCCGGCTGTAAATCCCAGGAATTCCGGTAGTTTTGCAGCCACGTTGTTGGGATGAAAGAAACCCGGGAGTAACGAACCCATCACGTGTGCTGCCACGTCCTGTTGGAGGAGCCAAGTCCACGTTTCCTTCCCCCTTCCTTAATTTTGCGGTGCTAAAATTAATCAGGATTCAGGGTTAACAGTCCCCTGCCCATTGGTACAGAAAACTTTTTCTCTAAATGAAGTTTATTCTTTTTTTTTTTTTTTTGAAGGCATTTGGGGTGTTGTACCAGGTTTCTGTTGGGATACGGTGAGAATTGGGCTTGGGCTTCTACTTAAAAAGCCTTTTGTCGCTGGGATGCTTGGCTGGCGAGCTCTGGGAGCCTGCACCTCCCCGGAGCTTTTGGAGGGATATTTAAAGTTTGGTTTTCTCTGGCGTGAATTTGAGGAAGGTTTTCAAACCGAGGAACCTTTCTTAAAATGCTTCCAAGTGGGGTTTCTCACCCCATTGGAAGAGCAGCCATAGTCCGCACGTGCAGAAGAGGAGGTTGGGGCAGGGACAGGTCACACCGAGGGGCTCGGGGCAGCGTGCTGGGGCTCTGTTACTTTTACAAGGTTGTTTTTTTTACTTATTGCAAGTTAGAATGTTTTATTGGGAAGATCTGCAGGAGGTTTTGCATCAGGAAGACCGTGGCCAACAGGTGGAGGGAGGTCATCCTCCCCCTCTGCTCTGCCCTGGGGAGGCCCCATCTGGAGCGCTGGGACCAGTTCTGGGCTCCCCAGTTCCAGAAGGACAAGGAACTGCTGGAGAGGGGACAGCAGAAGCTACAAAGATGCTGAGGGGCCTGGAGCATCTCTCTTAGGAGGAAAGGCTGAGGGACTTGGGGCTTTTTAGTCTGGAGGAGAGAAGGCTGAGGGGGGATCTGATCAACACCTATAAATACTTGAAGGCTGGGTGTCAGGAGGATGGGGCTGATCTTTTTTCAGTGGTGCCCAGGGACAGGACAAGAGGAAGTGGGCACAAACTTGAACATAAGAAGTTCCATCTCAACATGAGGAGGAATTTCTTGACTTTGAGGGTGGCAGGGCCCTGGAAGAGGCTGCCCAGAGAGGTGGTGGAGTCTCCTTCTCTGGAGACATTCAAACCCCACCTGGACAAGTGGGTTGTTTCGGTGGAATTTCTTATACTCGTGGGATTTGCTGGTCAACCTAAGAGATTTACAGCTTTTCAACTCATTTACGTCCCAGCAAACCCTGCTCTTGCATTTATCCAAGCAGCACGTGATGCTCTTTACGATGCAAAACTGCCTTTATGAAGTTCTTGGCGAGGTGACTTCAATGGGATGGGAAAAAAAACAAACCCACCTTCCTCTGGGTAGATGTTCCCATCCTGGTTGCTCTTTGTTTCTCTAATGCGCGCGTTGCCTAGAAAGTAAATAAATTGGCGTGAGTTTTCAGGGCTGCGAAGGGAATTAACCCCCCTGGTCTGTGCTTGCCTCCTCAGCCCAACGGTGTGAGCGGAGAGAAGCGGATCTGACGGACAAAGGTTCTTCCCAACCCGCTCGGTTGGAAATTCCAAGGCTTTGAAGACTCTTCTCCCACCTCCCAGCCCGATGGTAGGACTGGGCAGGGCAACTGGGAGGAGGTTCTTATTCTGGGGACTGTTTTCCTCGACTTCTTCTGATAGATGAGAGGTGATTGGAGACAGAGAGAGGTTCTTGGCCCCTGTGGAATTAGTTTTGGGGCAAAGAAAGGCTGGTGGTGTCCATCTGGGGGGGCAAAATGCTGTGGGAAATGGAAGCTCCTGAGCCGTTTGCTCCTTCTCAGGATGAAAAGAGAGAATATGAGCGCTTGGGAGACCCATTTTTCTAAATAAGGGGAAGGAATTGGTGGCCTGTGTTACTCTGGAGAGTAACTCCTCCATAAAACCTGGAGCTTTTAAAAGGAGCCCATTTGTTGGAGCAGATGGATGGGAGGTGTGGACGCCGCGTCCCACTGCGAGTCCCTTCTTGGTGGCAAAAGAGGCGAAAACGTAGCAGGGCTTGTGCTGAAAGGAGGATGGTGTGGAGAGATCTCCAGGAGGTGGATCTCTCCAGGAGGTGTGGATCTCTCCAGGAGGATTTCTAGGAGGATCCAACCGAGTGGCTTTATTTACGGGGAGAGGAAGAGATCGGAGCGTGGGGATCGGTGCTAGAAACCGTGTAGGGGAAGAGCAGGGGGGAGGAGGACGTGGTGTGTTGCCTCTTCTCCATCCCTTCATTGCTTTGGCTGTTTGGTCTCACACTGTTAATAGCGAAAAGCACGACTGAGCTCAAATAAATACTAGAGAAATGCAGAATAAGAGGGGGGTTTGAAGCTTTTGGATTGGAAAAGCTGAAGCCGAGTGTTCCCAACAGTTCCTGTTACGGCAGGAACCCGGCGCTGCCGGTGGTGGGTCATTTGTTCAGGAGGAGGGTGATGAACTGGAATGTTTCAAGAGGTGAAAACCCAAATTGGTAAGTGAAAGCTCCGGTCCCGCTGCGGGTGGGGGCAGGACTGGCTGGAGCCAAATTGCGGGGTACCTGCTCGCCCCTCATCGGCTCCCTTAAACGCTTCTTAAATGGTTTTATCCTTAAACCTCGGTCGCTCAGAACATGACCCACTGGGGGTCTTCCCACGGATACTGGTATTAACTGGTACCACTGAATGACAGAGCGGGTTTGCGGGGCTCAAGGTTTGAAAGGACAATTCCTGAAGCGCTCGCCGCCTGCGGATTCCTGCAGGAGTCAAGAGATGCTGTGAAATCAGCGTCATAAAAATTAACCCCTTTGGAGCACTGCTATTTCCCACCTCCTGCAAATTCAAGGCTAAATATTTCCCCGGTTTAAGGCTAAATATTTCCCTGGCCCGTTCTCTGCCCGCGGCAACGTTTTAGCTCCTTAACACCGCTGGAACGTTCTCTAGCTTTTTATTAAATATAGCCCGCTCAATTTCGTGCTTGAAATAACCCGTTTGACAGTTTAAAGGAGTGTTTCTATAGAGGAAACAACTCTCTTGTTGGTTTAATATTCAAAAAAAAACCAGGCAGGAAAGGAAGAATAATGCCAGTAGCCGGGATAGTTGTGTGTAAAACCCTTGCGATGTCCCAGATGAGTGTAGTAAATTCAAATATCTGGTGATAATGTAAAAAAAAATTGTGACTTTACTAGCAGGAAGAAAGTCGAAGCAGCTGTGTTCCATCTTGTCCATCCCAATTAAATGTAGGATGCTGGTTGCACATGGGCTCAGCGTCGCTGCCGGGCTCTGGAACTGGGTTCCCTGGATCCCAGGGAGCCGCTGGATGCTTGGGAGGGAGGGGAGAGGGGTCTGAGAGATGGGAATGGTCTTTGAGTTTGCTGTATTTGGTACTGGCTTTGATTAGAATTGGTTTCTAATTTGCAGGTCCTCTGTGCTGTGGCGAGTAACCCCGTGCCTGGGAGAGCGAGCGGCGACCGCGCAGCCTCCTTCTCCGTGGAAAAGAGGTTTTTGTGGAACAGCCACTCTCCGTATTCTCATGGAAGTTTAATCCTTATCTCTCTGTCCCCNTAAGGTAAAATCTGCTGCGCTTTGGCACTTGGGAGGTCCTTGGCTGCCTCCTCCCGAGAGGTGAGTCAGTTTGGTTCTCGCGGTGGCTGGGAGAGCTGGGGGTGGGGGGGGGGGAGAAGCTCCCGTGCGGATCCATGGGACCAAACACGGGGGGGATAAACCTGAGATACAGAAGGACACGGCTCGGGAGCAAAGTCAAAGCGAAGCTCGTGTCCATCCGGGCCGTGGGCCTTATTTTTTTCCCCATCAAATAACGCTTGACACTCTATATTTCTGAGATGGCTTTAATCACACGTGCAGGAGAAATAGCTAACTAGCCAAACTGGGGATGCGGCATCTAAAAAAACAAAAAAAAATATTCCCGTTTTCATTTTGGCTGCCGTTTCTGTTCCCCGGTACAGAAGGTCTGCGGCAGCGATCGCCTTCCGATGGCAGATGCCATCAGAGACCGTCCTTTCAAACCTCCGCCGCAGAAAGGGCTTCAGCCAAGAGTGGGGCCGTCGGTCGGGTTGGCTTTTTTTAGCTTCCATTTCTGGGCCGAAGGTTCAAAGAAGAAAGAAATAGGTGAGATGAGAGCGCAGGCTCCAGCGAAGAGGAAAGAGCAGACATATGTCTGGGTGTAGTCATACAGCCACCCTGCAGGAGAAAAGGCTGTTATTAAAGCTGTTGGATTTTTCACACCGAAAAGAAAAAAAAAAAAATTAAAAAAAAAATAGAATCATTTTGGGAGGTGGGCGGCGAGCAAAGGATGTGTGTTCTCATTTAAGAATTCCTCAGATATTTTCTTTAAATTATCTTAACTCTTGGTGTGCCTGCTGCTGTCAGCCGGTGCGTGGAGAGTTGGGGCTCTTGCTTTTGGTTTAACAGGCAAAACTGTAGGTCATTCCCAGCGCTGACTTCTCCTGACCCTTGTAGTGAACATGGGGTTTAATTTGATTAAATTTAATCCCTGCTTTTTNTTTTTGTTTCTTTTTTTCCCCTGTTTAAATAAACGGGCCAAAAGTAGCTGCTGGAGCAGATGGAAGATCCCGTTGGGCTCTTGAGATGACTTACACGTGTTGGTGTTTGCAACATCTGGGCTGCAAACTCCCGGCTTCTCCGGAGAATCTTGTGAGCAGCCCCGATTTAATGCAACCTGTCTAATATGAGAGATCCCAGGAGCTTGACGGGAACTTGCTTAAAAGTAGCTTTGTGAGCACTTAAAAGGAAAATACAAATTCCATCAAGACTCAGGAATCTCCAAAGGAGACTTTTAAAATGACCTCAAAGTGTTTTGTTTAGTTCCAGCATGTTATCTGGTGTCTAGACGATCGTTTTAAAGGTGGAAAAATTCCTCTGCTTTGAATCTAAAATATACAAAGCCGCTGCACGTAATAAAAAAAAAAACAAAAAACAACTTTAATATAGTCCCAAAGCTGGCGTGGGATGGTTGGGTGTCCGGGGAGGGAGAGCAGCTGAGCCAGATCTGCTGCTGGTGGAAAATGCAATAATTCCTCCGGTCACATCCGTGGACTTCCACGATTTGGCCCAAATTTGGGGGTTTCCAAAGCGGCTCAGGTTGGGAGGGAGATGCGTAGGGTCCCCAGAGACCCCAGTCTGGGCCTTTGAGTGGGGAGGGAAACGGTGCCGGGAAAATTTGGGGATGTGTGACAACCCAGAGGTGCCGACACTTTCCTTCTGTAGATGTTCACGGCCGCAGGAGGGGTTTCTAAAGCAGANTTTCTTTTTTTCCCCTGTTTAAATAAACGGGCCAAAAGTAGCTGCTGGAGCAGATGGAAGATCCCGTTGGGCTCTTGAGATGACTTACACGTGTTGGTGTTTGCAACATCTGGGCTGCAAACTCCCGGCTTCTCTGGAGAATCTTGTGAGCAGCCCCGATTTAATGCAACCTGTCTAATATGAGAGATCCCAGGAGCTTGACGGGAACTTGCTTAAAAGTAGCTTTGTGAGCACTTAAAAGGAAAATACAAATTCCATCAAGACTCAGGAATCTCCAAAGGAGACTTTTAAAATGACCTCAAAGTGTTTTGTTTAGTTCCAGCATGTTATCTGGTGTCTAGACGATCGTTTTAAAGGTGGATAAATTCCTCTGCTTTGAATCTAAAATATACAAAGCCGCTGCACGTAATAAAAAAAAAAACAAAAAACAACTTTAATATAGTCCCAAAGCTGGCGTGGGATGGTTGGGTGTCCGGGGAGGGAGAGCAGCTGAGCCAGATCTGCTGCTGGTGGAAAATGCAATAATTCCTCCGGTCACATCCGTGGACTTCCATGATTTGGCCCAAATTTGGGGGTTTCCAAAGCGGCTCAGGTTGGGAGGGAGATGCGTAGGGTCCCCAGAGACCCCAGTCTGGGCCTTTGAGTGGGGAGGGAAACGGTGCCGGGAAAATTTGGGGATGTGTGACAACCCAGAGGTGCCGACACTTTCCTTCTGTAGATGTTCACGGCCGCAGGAGGGGTTTCTAAAGCAGAGGAAGGTCCCGGGGCTGCTCTGCTCTGCCCCAGCTTCGCTTTCTGTCGGCTCCTGCCTTTCTCAGGGGGATTTTCAGCTCTGTGTTTTGGTGTTTTTTTATTTTCTCAGGGATATCGCGTGAGCCACGGCGCAGACGGAGCCTGGTGTGGGAAAGGAGGATCCCGTGACGCTGGACGTGGGGGTGTGGGGGGCTCCGCCGGGACCCTCGTGGTTTGCAGAGCGGTTTATTCTCAAAGGTGGGATCTGGTTTTGCTGGCTGGAAGTCTGGGGGGATTTGGGACAGGAGAAAGGATGCTCACATAGTCGTTGGTAAGATGTAGAGGGCAGAGTGCTCCAATGGAGCTCTGATCTGTTTATTTAAACTATTATTTTTAAAATATCCTTCAGGATATTTTTAATTTTTTCTGTTTTTTCTTGGCGCTGAAAGACCAGCGTTGCCTCGGCGCCGGCAGCACAGCCCTCGCCTTCCTCCACACGACCCCCCAGCCTTTTAAAGGTGTCTGTGGCCCCGCTCCCCATCCGAAAAATAATTCATTCCTGCTGCAGAAAGCGGGATTAGAAGCTCCTGGAGTGTAAACTTCAATAAAGCAGCAGTTTTCTAAGCAATGCTGGTAAACCCCTGCCACCTACGTGGTCCAAACTAGACATACTCCTGGTCAGACCCTTTACATTGCGCTGCCCATCTCTAATCCCAAATTTTCTCTATTCCTGATGCCCCGAGCAGCAATTCCTGGTGTGAAGATGCGGGTAAAATTTAGATGAGAGCATCTAAATGGCTGTGCCAGCACAGTTTCAAACACAGTTTCAAACAACTCCATCCTCTCCCCCCAGTTTGCTGGGGCTGGTGTGTGTTGGAATCTGGTTTTGTAATCTTGGATTACACGGTTTGCTGTATTTCTTTTGCACTTTGAGTTACTGATTTGTACCGCTCATGGAAATAAAATGCACCCTCCTCTCCTCAGCTCGCTTGCGGCTTGCTAAAATAATGTTTGTTCTGTTTTCTTTTGGTTTTTCCAGCGTGGCAGAGGCATCCCGCGGCGCTGGAGGATGAGGAGCGATGAAGGAACCATCAAACTTTTCACCCTGGGCTTCCAGGGGGGCGTCTGCCTCTGGGTTTAAAGAGCTTTACCGGTAAGTCACCTTTTTGTTGCGTTTTGATCAGGCTTTGTTCTAGTACACAGAATAAGCTGGGTTTTAACCTTTGCGTTTCTCATTGCGCCTCGGGTTTCGCCGCATTAAAAACGCTTGAGTTTTCTAAAATTATTCTTCACTTACTCGAAAGTGAAGGTGGAAGGAGGTCAGCAGCGGTCAGAGGCACCGAACTCCAGGGTCTCACGTGGCATTTCAGCCTTGTTCTGTAAGGAGCGGATGCTTTTTGGACACTATATCAGTAGCTTCTGGGCAGATTCAGTTTTTCACGCTTAATACGGCTGTATTGGAAGAGAAAATTGCAGAATTTGTCTTGGGTGGCAAACCTCAATCCTCAGCTCTGAATTCTTTGCCTCTCGCTCTGCCTACGGTGACACGGATCAGCAAAGGTTTTGCTGCTTGGCTTTATTTGCCCTTTATTTATTTATCCCACCGGTATTAAGAAGAGTGATCCCCGTGGAAGGCTTTATTTATTATTTGTTTTTCTGCAGGAATCCTGCTTGCTTTACAAAATCCAGCGGAGTTCGGGCCGTTGAGCGGCGGGCGCTTTCAGAAAAACCAAAAAAGGCTCATTAGGGAAAATATATTGGAAGCGGATGAAAGCGTAAGCGCTGCCTGAGCACGTGTGATGCATGGATAAGAGAGCGCCACATTATTTAGCCGTTTTCACCCTCGACGTTACTGCGTCGGGGAATTTACTGCGGTGGTTGGGTTGCTCAGGGATTGCTTTTTCGGTTGGACATTCATCTTGTATCAGCAGAAGAGATTTTTATCCGATAGAGGCTGTGGATCACCGTGACAGCGTGAAGGACGCTGCCAACGGGACCGCTTTAGCTGCTCGAAATTGCATCCCTAGACAGAGTTTTGCCAACCTGGAAATATTGAGGAGGAAAATCGATTTTTTTTTTTGTTGTTGTTGTTTTTTCACAGTGGCGTTGCTAAAACTTTGCGGCGTGGAGCTGGTGTTTAACAAATCCTTGGCAGCTTCCAGCAGAAGCGCATCTACAGGCGTGGGGTGGCTGAGAGCAATAAATGAAGAACAAGTTTATAGAATCCCAGAATGGTAGATAGAGGTCAGAAGGGACCTCTGGAGATCATCCAGTCCAACTTCCCCCAAAGATGGGTCCACCCAGAGCAGGTTGCACAGGAACGTGTCCAGGTGGGGTTTGAATGTCTCCAGAGAAGGAGACTCCACCACCTCCCTGGGCAGCCTCTGCCAGGGCTCTGCCACCCTCAAAGTCAAGAAGTTCCTCCTCATGTTGAGATGGAATTTCCCATGTCCCAGTTTGTGCCAGTTGTCCCTTGTCCTGTCACTGGGCACCACTGGGAAGAGTCTGGCCCCATCCTCTTGCCCCCTGCCCTTTAGCTATTGCTCAGCAATGATGAGATCCCCTCTCAGGCTGCTCTTCTCCAGCTGAACAGCCCCAGGTCCCTCAGCAGAGAGATGCTCCAGCCCCTGAGCATCTTTGTAGCCTCCGCTGGACTCTCTCCAGCAGTTCCCTCTCCTTCTGGAACTGGGGAGCCCAGAACTGGTCCCAGTGCTCCAGCTGTGGCCTCCCCAGGGCAGAGCAGAGGGGGAGAATGACCTCCCTCCACCTGCTGCCCACGCTTTTTTTAGCGTTGCCAAATTTTTTCCCATCTTCAGAACACATTTGCTCAGTGGGGGACGGGACGTCGCTCACCCTGATATTGGACCTTGCAGCCTTTTTCTAGTTTGTTTGCATCAGGAGGACCCGGGAAGAAGCTCAGGGCCTGGTTCCAGCCATGAGGTCTGGCTCAAGGGTCATCAAGGCAAGGAAGAGCTTTGGCCTGGCCAAGATGTTTGGAGGAGAACGAGCCCCTCGCTCATAAGCAGAGATTGGAGACTCGCTTCTAAGCACTCGAAATCTGCCAGATCCTCAAAATTGCCTTGGTTTTCTGGCAGTGGGAGAAGAGGGAAGGTTTTTCATCCTCCTTATCTTTGGGTCCAGGAGCTCTTGTGGCTGAACTGTGTAATCTTCTTCAAAACAGGAGATTACTGGGACCGTGTCGGTGCCTCTGCTCGCTGGGACTGCTGCTGAGCCTGTCCTTGCTTTGCCGTCCTCTCCCGCCTCCCTTCCAGTCCCTCTTTTCCCAGTTCAGGGCTACAATGCCCAGTTGGGGGTAAACCCCCCGCTAACGTGCTCGTTACTCTTAATTGAGGCTGAACGCCTGGAGTTCAGCCTCCTTTTTCCCAAAACTGCTGCTTGGGTTTTGCAAATTCCCATGTATTCCTGTGTATAAAGACCGATTTCCGAAATATATTTTGGGGTTGGTTTTTTCCCCCGGCCCCCGACTTGGAACCCTCCTTGTTTTGAATGGATGAATTCGGGCAGGAGAGCGAACCAGGAGCGGTTTTTATCCCCGTGTGTCTGTAGTGGGTGTAAATCTTCCTCAAAATCAGAGTTACCTGCCAGAGGGGGTCCGCCGACGGCTGCTATCCCAGCAAAGAAGGCAGCGAACCCCAAGTAGCTGTGGAGTTTTTGAACTCCCACCAGATCTACCTGTTGATAAAACAAAATGGATAAAATTATTGATGGAACTCAGGTGATGAAGGCGCAAGCACGGGAGATATTTCTATTTTATTTTATTTTATTTATTTTTCCGGGGGAGTTTCCTCTTCAGCTGGGGTTTTGCCAAGGACTTTGCACCTCTAGGTCTGATCCAGCCCGGAATCTGCTCGCCTCCTTAAGGCCAACGTGGAAATTACTGGGATGAGAGATGTTTTCCTGCCTCCCAGCTGCTTGGGCACCTCCCCAAACCAGTAACGCTGCTACAGCTTTGAGGAAGGTGTTTTAAACACTGAATTCCTTCCCGGAAAGAAATGGCAAATTATAATGACGCCTCAATACCCGGATCCAGCTCTAAATGGTCTGTGATTTTCAGAGATAATTCTGGGACCGGGAGCCGATACGCGCAACCCTCTCTGTCTTGGCAAAAGTGAGATGGGGAGCGGGCTGAATGCATTAATTTCCTGTGAGCTGGAGCAGTCTCCTTTAGAAAGGAGGGTGTGGAAGGCAATTAGTAGAGCCAGGTCATTAAAAATCTGCTGTGGATTAATTCCCAGCGCTTGTGTGGCATTGGGGCTGTGGATACCAGAAAGGGGGTTGGAGAGGAGGTTTGGGGCTCTCCAGTGACTCAGATTTGGAAGGCTGGAAGGGAGGGAATGGAATTCCCATGGAATTATAGAATGGTTTGGGCTGGAAGGGACCTTAAAGCCCCCCCAGTGCCACCTCCTGGGCAGGGACACCTCCCACCAGACCAGGTTGCTCCAAGCCCCCTCCAACCTGCCCTTCAACCCCTCCAGGGATGGGGCAACCTGGGCCAGGCTCTCACCACCCTCACACCAAACAAGTTCTTCCCCACATCTCAGCTCCATCTCCCCTCTTTTGGTGTCAAACTCTTCCCCCTCCTCCTAGGGCTCCCCTCCCTCATCCAGAGTCCCTCCCCAGATTTCCTGGAGCCCCTTTTTGGACTGGAAGGGTCTCCAAGGTCTCCCTGGAGCCTTCTCTTCTCCAGGCTGAACCCCCCCAACTCTCTCACACAGGTCTGCAGCAGCCCAGGATAACTCAGCTTTCTGAGAGGGTTTTCAGATAATTTTGGGATACTGTTGGAAATGCCACATACTAATTTCTTTTTTTTTTAAAAAAAGAAATATCCTACTCACCAGCACGGGGAGGACCAGAGCCATGAACCCACCGCAGAAAACAGCGAAGGCCACGGCGTAGGTCATGAGTAAGGGGAAGGTGGTGGCCAGAGGACAGAGCAGGTTGGTGACACCGCCGAGGACAAGGTAAGCCACGTGGTAGTGATACTTCTTGGTCCAGTTCTGGTCAGCAACCCAGCCCGAGAGCAGCTGGCTGACCGTCTCCGTGATGCCTGGGGGAGAGAGGAGTTCACCAGAGCCTCGAAAAAGACTTTATTTTATTTATTTGTTGCTATTTTGCACTGATTTGGTCTGAAACGCATCCCGGTTCCACCTCCCGCTCACTGTAAGAACCAACCACAAAGAGCTGAAATGCCGGGAAGTTACAGGAAGGCATTTTTAGGCTGTTATAAAATTCATTATTTTATTTTTTTTTTCCTTTACCTTGGTGCCTTCTATTGCCAAGTGCCTGTGGATGCACCACGGCGGTCTGTAAAAATTAAAAAATTCAAAAGGGCTGTGCACTCAGCAGAAAACCTCTCAAGTGCCCTTCAGTAAAAATTGGAAAGAGAAGCTTGCTGTTTGATCCCTTTTTCAAGAGAGAGGAAAAAGCAGGATATCGAGAAATACACTCGTGAGATGTTAATTTTTATAAAGAAGCGGAGGAGGACAGAAGACCAGCATTTTTTTTAAAGGCCCAGCAAACTTTTGATACTTGGATTTTGCATTTTCCCGCTATGTTTTGTATGAACTAAAGACCAGAGGGAGTGCTCACTGTCAGCCAGGATCTTGCTGACCACTGTGTCCCTCCTACTCTTAATTCAAAATGTTAGATTAATCCCTTCCTTCTCCTTCTGGATCCCTTGAGGGCCTTCACCATTTCTAAATATTATGCAGCGGTGTGGAAGTAAAGTTTATTTTTGTACAATAAAATATTTTATCATGACTGAGGTCGCACTCACTTTCTTAACCCAATGCTACTTAATCCCTGCTTTATAACCAGGCACGTTGGCTTTTGGGGGGATTATTTTGGCTTTTTTTTTTTTTTTTTCCCTTGGAGGTGAATGTGCCCAATCAAAATGGCCAGATCCACATTAAGGTGGATTCTTTTTCCACCAGTATTGTTTTGGGTTTTTTTTTTTTTTCCCTTTTCTGCACGCATTGCTGGGTCAAGCAGGAGGTCTTGGAATGCCAAGAAACTCTGGATTCTTTGGCTTGGGGGTTTGAGCGGAGCGGGGGCCGTGGTGGGAAGGCTTTAGGAGGACAGATAGCACCCATGTCATTGGGAACTCGGGTTTGTTGGGCGCAGAGAGGCTGGGGAATCATCTACCTTCGGCTGAGAGAACCACCCACCACCTGAGAGCAGCTTTTACACCTACAGAAGGCGACGCTGTATATACAGAAGGAGGGTGAGGGCTGTGAGCTACACCTCTCCCGTGAAGATTTATCGTAGGAGATACTGGGGACTATTTCTTGGCAAGATTTGCATTGTTTTTCTTCCCTGTTTTTGGTATTGTAATTATAAATAGGTTTAAAAGCTTCTTTTGCCTACCAGCCACTGCGATGAGGTAGGAGGCATCCATGCTGCTGATGCCCAGCGTCCTGGCTCTTGCCACCAGGTGGAACATGGGCACGAAATAGGCCAAGTGGCTGAACAAGAAGGACCACGTGAAAATGCCGAAGACGGGATCCTTCAGCGGGGAGAAGTCGAGGAGAGGCTGTGGGTTTTCTTTCTCGGTCGGTGGAAGGGATTTGTAGCTTCTCTTGGCTTCGGCGGCTGTTTCTGGCGAGCAGCTCTCCACGGGGGGTTTCTCAAACCTCTCCAAATCCAGTGTATTTACCGGAGCAGAGACACCTCTGCCGTGGGGAATCGTGACTCCCTCCGTGGTGGGAAGGTCCCGTGCACCGCGGAGCTGTATTTCCCTGTGAGTAGCTCCATCCAAGCATCCAGCAGGTGGTTCTGAGTCCTCCTTTGCCATCAAAGACCCACGTTCTTGATTTTCCACTGAGGAACGTTGGGGCGGGCGGGGGCTGCCGGGTCGCAGGAGCATGCTGGAAGGCACGAGGTTTAACATGATGCCTCCAAAAATCAGCAGAGTACCTGAGGGAAGAGAGAAGATGCTTTTTTTTTTTCTTGGCCTGGGAAAGGAAGACCTGTAGGAAATGATCTCTCTAGAACGGGGTGTAGTTTGTACTGAACGTGGAGAAAGCTCTGGCATAAGGAAGAGGTATCTTACGGGAGCTTTTATTCCTGGTTTTCCAGCTGGAAATTCTTTTTGCTGTGATGCAGGCAACAAATCCCGAGCTACCTCTGGGATCTGGGAGTTTGTTTTATTTTCCCTCATTAGGAATCTGTTTCACGTCATGGCCCTTCAAGGTGGCCTTGGACCAGTGTGGTAAAAGTAGGGATTTTTCAGTTTTGGTTTTGGTTTCTGAGGGCTCTGTTTTGATGCTGACTTCACTTTAATGACTGATGAAGTGTTTAATCATTAACAAGATGTCCCCAAACTCTCCTAAAAGAGAGAGGGTTGTTCCTGGGTGCGTCCAATTCTTAATTTTTATAAAAGACCCTCTTTGCCCTGCCTGGAGATCCTCGAACACCCTCTTAACGCTGATGAATTTGAATCAACGGGGAGATGCTCTCACCTTGCCAGCCGTAAAAATCGAGGAGGAGCTGAGTGAAGGGGGCGATGAGAAAGGTCAGCCCCATCCCGGAGCGGGCGATGGCGTTGGAGAAGGCCAGCCGTGTCCTGCAACGCTTGGCCGTCATCACCGCCGCCGCCTGGTACAGGCAGGCGAACCCCAAACCTACGATAAGGGCAGAAATAAGACGTCCAGCCCCCCCAAAAAGTGACTTACTTCATATCGTGAACCTTAGGGGTTCAAAGTCAAGCCGTCCCAAGCTCGTTGTCCCCCATAGCGGAGCTGCTCTGTAGGATTTGAGGGCTGGAAGTAGGGGATTTTGCTGTTGCAGTCAGTGGAGAATAAGATTTCGTGCGTGGTATTTAGCACCAGGGGGTGGTTGAGGCCCTGCACTTTGAGTAAGGGATTTTAAAAGGCCAGGATTCGTGTTGGGTCCAGAAAAAAAAAGCAAAGTTTCTTGGGTCTAGCATGTGGAAACTGGTATTTTATGCTCCTGAGCATATGAAGCTTGAGGGTTTCACGCAACATAGAATCATGGAATGGGTTGGAAGGGACCTTAAAGATCATCGAGTTCCAACACCCTT
>QJSC01029019.1:375497-396262 GCA_003697955.1 Calidris pygmaea | reverse complement strand
TCTCTTCTCTTCTCTTCTCTTCTCTTCTCTTCTCTTCTCTTCTCTTCTCTTCTCTTCTCTTCTCTTCTCTTCTCTTCTCTTCTCTTCTTTTTCATTACATTCTATTTTATAATCTTCTACCCTAATTATATTCTACTATTCTACTATTCTACTATTCTATTCTTATTCTATTCATTTCTATTCATTTCTATTCTATTCATTTCTATCTTATCCTATTCTTATAATTTCTATTCTATTCTATTCTATTCTAATTTCTATTCTATTAATTTCTATTCATTTCTTCTATTTTATTAATTTCTATTCTATTCTATTCTAATTTCTATTCCATTCCATTCACCCCCCTAAAACACACACCAAACCCACCCCACTTTTACCCCCAGCATCAACCACTGCTCCCACCCCACGTTTCTCTCCCCAGCCCCTCGAGGTGCCCACGGCATCCCGTGTGGCCCCGGCGGTGGAGGGGGACAGCGGGGGCTCTGCCACCCCTGGGCTCCTGTGTCACAGGGGGAATCTTGAACCCGGACAGCAGCCTCGGGAAAGCTGCTGAGCTGACGGCAGGGTGAAGACTGGGCTTTGAGAGCTTAAAGTATTTATGTTATATAAAAATAGAGAATATATTATTTATCTTTTTATTTTATTACTTATATTATTAATTGTACATTACATATTAATATTTTTGCTGTTGTGTCTTTATTGTTTATTATTTTATAAGTTGAATAAATGTCATTATTTATATTTATTATTTATATTCTTTTTTTTTTTAGCTCGGAGCAAGGTTTTGTTCCCCAGGGGGTTTCTGTGATTCGTCCCACTGGCTTTCCTCATTTCACACCCGTCTTGAACTCACGTCTGAAACCAAACCGGGGTGCCCCTTGTTGCCTTTTTGGCCACCGTAGCCCAGCCCCAGCCCCTTCCCACTCCTGTACAAATCAACCAGACAATTTCAGCTGCTTCCCTTCCCCCTGCCAAATTAATCATCATTAATTCTTGCTTTACTCCACTACAAGCCCCATCGCAGAAACCCACCTCCCCCCCACCCCCGCAGGGGAGGGGACCGTCCCCGGCGGCACGGGGACGGAGCATCCTTCCTAAATAGTGGCATCGCCGATAGGAAATTTAAACAATAAAGCCAAAAAAAAAAAAGGGTCCATCAGCTTTTCTCTGCCGTCATCAGAGAAACCCAACCTCCTGCCACGATACCAGCAGCTGCCACCGAGTTTGGGGGACCCGGGGGGGGGATGTAGTGGCTGAAATAGCGGCAGCACCGAGTGGATACTGGGATCCTCATCCCACATCGTGTCCTTCGCTGATGCCCGGAGCCGTTATCGCTGCGGGCGATACCGAGGCGCTCGTTAGGAGTTTTAATCCTGTTTTAATGGTCCCCGTATCACTGTGCAAACCATACTGGGAGGGGGTCAGCGTCCTGCAGGGTCACCTTTCCCGCAGCCTGTTTGCATCCCACCACACTAATTGGTTTTTGCAGATAACGGCAGGCACCGGAAGGTCAATACGTGCGCAAACCCCCCGTGCCCACCTCCCCGGGGGTGTACACACACGTTGGCACCCAACGGGGTCCCCTTCCCCACCCCAACTGTGGAAAGACCCCCATAAATGGCGGGGGGGGAGATGCACAAAGCTGGGGTCCCACCGCTGCTGGCGACAGCTTTGGATGCTGAAATGAGAAGCCCAAATGAGAAGCCCAAATGATGCTCAGAAACAGGCGGTGCCTTTTGGGGGAGGGGGGGGGATGAAGGATTTGGGGTGCTAAAGGATGGAGGGTTCAGGAGGGGGGCAGGGTGAGCACGGTGTGATTGCCACCCTCACCCCCACCTTGCTGGGTGACGTATGTTTGCCGTGTCCTTCTGTCCCTGGGTGTCACCTGCCTTGGGCAGGTGCCCACCGGGGTGGGGACAGGGCAGCGGTGGTCCCAGCAGCTCTTGGCACCGCAGAGGGGGTGCACGGGGGGGGGGGCGCTATATAAACCGCCAGGCGTTTGCCCTGGCAGCCCCGGCACCATGCGGTTCCTCCTGCTTCTCTGCGCTGCCTCTGCCCTGGCCCAGGGTGTCACCAAGTAAGTGACACCAGCATCTTTCTCCTGGGCCACCCCAGCCAGGGTGAAGGGGGAAAATGAGCACTCAGAGCCTTTTACTGGCTTTGGGAAGTGGAGGTGAGGGCTGGGAAAGCTGCCCCAGGGGGGCAGAGGAGGTGGGGGTGCCTGTGGGGGGTGTGTGTGTGTGTGTCTGGTTTCTAGAGCTGCTTTGGGGTTTTGCAGAAATCCCCCTGACTCAGGGTTCCTGCGGTTGCATCAGCACAAACGTTGGAGGTGTCAAATGCTGCTTGCAGGAGCTGCAGGCAGCAAAATCCTCTCTAACTCCATCTTTTTTTTCCCTTGGCGCTTGTCCCAGGCTGCCCTTGGAAAGGGGGAAGAAGCTGAGAGAGGTCCTCAGGGAGAAGGGTTTGCTGCAGCGCTTCTTCCAGCATCACCCTTATGACGTCGGCACCAAATTCCCTCATGCTTTTCCCAACGGGACCGACGTGGCCACCGAGCCCCTGCTGAACACCCTCGACGTGAGTGTTGGCTTTGTCCCCCCGGTGACACAGCCCCGGAGCGGTTTGTGGGACACCCATCCCCATGTCTGTGCTGTGCATGGACCAAACCCAAACCCTTTTACCCCAAAGCCTTCAGCTGATGTCCTTTGCCCCTTCCTGCCCTTTCTGGTGGCCCTGGACAGGCCAGGTTACCCTGAGAAGTTGTGGCTGCCCCATCCCTGGAGGGGTTCAAGGACAGGCTGGAGGGGGCTTGGAGCAACCTGGGCTGGTGGGAGGTGTCCCTGCCCAGGGCATAGGGTTGGAACGAGATGATCTTTAAGGTTTCTTCCAACCCAAACCATTCTATGATTCTGTGAAATGTCTCCCCAGCAGGTCTGCTAGAAGCAGGGTGTCCCCATGAAGAAGTGGACTGTGAAGGCTGAAAGCCTGGGGGAGCTCTGGATTTGGTTTCATGCCTTAAAAACAACCCTTGATCCTGCCGCCCCACAGATGGAGTACTATGGGACCATCTCCATTGGCACCCCACCGCAGGACTTCACCGTGGTCTTCGACACCGGCTCCTCCAACCTCTGGGTTCCCTCTGTCTCCTGCACCAGCCTGGCTTGCCGTAAGTAGGGGCAGGCAGGGCTCCCCGTTTGGACAGACCTGGGTCCTCCAGCACCTCCTGGGCTCATAATTGCATGATCGAGCCCAAAGATTGGGGTGACATTGCCAGGGGACCAGGGGCCACCTAGCCAGGGCAATGAGCAGCCCCCATGGTGCTGGGTCCATAGGGTCTGTGAAATGTGCTGGAGGGATAAGTATTTGGGGTGTAGGACCCGCTCAGTGATGTCCTTAGCACTGAGTGCCTCAGTTTCCCCATCTGTCCAAAGGAGGTGATGGGATTTCCTGCGGATCCCTGGTTGCTGGAGGAGGGGCAGGGACGTACAGCAAACACTCACAGCTAAATTGTTCCTGAAAACAGGGTAATAAATAGCAGGTCTAAACAGCAATTCAGCAGGGTTCCTCCTCCCACGCGTCCCTCATGGCTCAGCCTTGCTGAAAGTCTTCATTTCTGATTTTTTTCCCACTCACCTCCTAGAAACCCATCAGATGTTTAACCCATCGCAGTCCTCCACCTACAAAAGCACAGGGCAGAACGTGTCTATTCATTATGGCACCGGCGACATGGAGGGCATCGTGGGCTCCGACACCGTCACCGTGAGTGTCACGATGGCATTTCCGGTGGGGATCCTTTGTGCCCTCTCCACCTGCTTAACATCAATATTGCAGTGCCTCATCCAGATCTCACAGAACCGTCCCCATCCTTAGGTTGCATCTCTCGTGGACACCAACCAGCTCTTCGGCCTGAGCACCACCGAGCCTGGCCAATTCTTTGTCCATGTCAAATTTGATGGGATCCTGGGCTTGGGCTACCCAAATCTGGCTGTTGATGGGATCACACCGGTGTTCGATAACATGGTGAACCAGAGTTTGCTGGAGGAGAACCTCTTTTCGGTCTATCTGTCCCGGTAAGCCACAGGGGTCTCAAGGGCTGGGAGATGCATCTCCCGCAAGTCATTGCATTTGCTGGTGGCTCCAGCTCTGCTGTCACTGCTGCCACCAAGCTGTTGTCTCTGTGCCATGACATGAAAAGACTTGGGGACTCGTTACAGGTGGCCACCAGCCTCACCAGGGAAATTGTGCCCCCTTTTTGGCTTATGGCTTGCCAGAAAACCTCTCTAGTTTCCAGCCACATGCTCCATCATGGTTCCCTTTCCCCCCTTTTTTTCTGGTTCCTTTTCCCCTTTATTCTGACACTCGCTGCTGTCGTGCCACTGCTCCACTGGTGCTCTGGAATGAGGAGGGGACCGTGGCCTTGCAAGCAGCATCTCGCCCCACGGGACACTCAACCCTGCTGGTTTAAGCCACATGGCAAACCTTCCACCGTTTTTTCTTTTCGGCATCCTCCAGCGAGATGACGGGGAGCGTGGTCATCTTTGGGGGCATCGATGAGTCTTATTTCACCGGCTCCATCAACTGGGTCTCTGTCTCTTACCAAGGCTACTGGCAGATCTCCATGGACAGGTAACCAAAGAGCTCTGCTGATCTATGTTCATTTCTAATCATTGTTTCCAAAGAGATCTGAGACCCATCAATATCAGAGGCTTCCCACTGGCATCTAATACCCCATGACCGTGGGATGCAGAAGGTCAAGGGGCCAAAATTCATAGCACTTTGGAAACTGCCACCCAAATGGGGGTGCTTTGTGCGTGGGACACACTCTAGTTTTTCTCTCCCACAAAGCTGGTGCTCTTGGGTATGTCTCTGGTGATGAGCAGAGCAAAATTACGGTCCCAAAAATACTTTTGTTGAGTTTGGTTGGGTCCCGACTCCTGGGTTGTGTTTGGTGGTGCCTCAGACCCAGGTGTGTGATGGGGGTTGTGATACCTACTGGCATTGCAAACTCCAAGCTCCAAAAGGCTCAAGGGCAGCACTTTGGGTTACCCAGCTTTAAGTCTTATAAAAGAAGTTGTAAACCATCACTAAGATCCAGCTGGTTGTTTAACAACCCTGTGCTTTGTCTGTCCCCCCAGCATCATCGTGAACAACCAGGAGGTTGCCTGTAGTGGTGGTTGCCAAGCCATCGTTGACACAGGCACTTCACTTGTGGCTGGGCCACCCTCCGGCATCAGTAACATCCAGAGCGCAGTCGGGGCCAGGCAGGACACATTCGGGGAGGTAAGAGCACCCATGGCTTGTTCTGCTCACCCTGGAGCCTGGCACTGCCAAGTCCAGCCCCAAGCCTGCTTCCACACACAGGGAAACCACATCTCTGCTCACAGCAAACCAGCCCCGCTCCTCATACCTCCAATAGACACCACCATGAGACACTCACAGTCTCTAGTTTATACTGGTCGAATCAAAACCCTTTACTCCTCGCCCTGTGAACGTGTTCTTCCCCACCTAAGAGCCTTTTTCCTCTGCTCTCTGCAGTACAATGTGAACTGCAGCGTCGTTTCTGCCATGCCTGATGTCATCTTTGTCATCAACGGGGTTCAATACCCTGTGTCCGCCTTGGCTTACACCGAGCAGGTAGGGGGGAACCAGGTGGTCCTGGTTTCAGTAGCCTCTCTCAAGGTCCTTCTGCTTTCTCCAATGGCTCTGGTTGCCTTGGATTTGCCCATTCCCATGGGACACGGGGGAGGGATGGCCATGGGCCTCCAGAGCAATGCAAGAAATGATACCTGTCCATATTTGCCCCATTTGCCTTTTCTTCCCCCGTTTACAGAATGACCAAGGACCTTGCATCAGCAGCTTCCAGAACACCTCTGGGGACCTCTGGATCTTGGGAGACGTCTTCATCAGGGTGTACTACAGCATCTTTGACCGGGCCAACAACCGCATTGGGCTGGCCAAGGCTATTTAGATCCACCATGATGCCAGCGGTTGCTGTGGTTTCATCATGTAGCCAGACCACAGCTGTGATTTTGGTGCAGCAAGAGATGTTCTCTCATAAGGAATCCCTTGCTCATGCACAAATAAAGTGTTGATGGTTCGGAGTCGGTGGCTGCACATTTGTTTGTGGAAAAATGGCAGGAATTAGGAAGGAGTTGTCATACACTTGCTGTTTTGTGGTGGCTATGGAGTATTTGGTCAATGCAGCAAGACTTCAGGCCTTTGGGAGCGGCTGTCCTGGTCTGCAGGGGCTGAGTGGTCTCTGGGAAGTCAAGGCTGGCTCTTGTAGAGGGGCTACATCATGTTGGTGACCCTGGAAAACCCAAACTTCCATCCAGGGAGGATGAACTCACCATCCCCGACACAGTCCATATCAGAGCAGATCCCTGCAGACCCACAATCATGTCCCACCAGGAGCTCACCCAGCAGCTCCTTGTTCCTTGGCTCAAGGCATTCCTCCCAGTCCCCTACCTGGTGTCTAGTAAAAAACATCTCAGGGTAGTGACTCAGGAGGATGTTACTTGGCTGGAGGTTTCTCTTGGATCACCAAAGAGAGCAGGGCAAGACATGGCTCCCATCCAATGCGTGCATTGGGAGGCTTTTACAGAAGCACATCCATGACTGTGCATGCATAGAGGTGATCTCTTATTTCAGCTTCCATAGTTTAGAACAATCCAGTTGTTTCCCCATAAGGAATCTCAATTAAATGCCCCTTTCCCAATAATGAACCAGTCTGTGTTGTGAGATGGTCACCGTGAGCCTGGAAACACCGGCTGGTCCTCAGTTATAGACTTTACTCCTGTGCAAAAAGCCTACCAAACCCTAATATATTTATTTTATGATCATTTTCCCTCACCATGATCAGGATGGTTCCTTTTCTAATTTTGTTGCATTCCTTTAAAGCTGCAGTTCCCACGTTTGAAAAGGAAATTTCCTCCATCCATATAAAACCCTATGGAAAATGGAGGCTGCCTCTCTCCTCCCGAGCAGTGGAAGTGCTCAGCAGGCGGCCAGGAGAGAGATCCAGGAGTCCCTGCGGCTTCTTCATTTCTACTGTGCTGAGGGATAAGGGGCTATTTGCATTATTTATTGATAAATGAGGTTCCATCATCGATGGTCCCCGGAGATCGCTTCCCTGGTGGGAAAAGGGATGCAGAGGGAGAGATCCAGGCAGCCCGTGTTGGAAATTAATTTTTCTCTCCTTTCAATGTGCAGAAGTTGTTGCCTCTTTGAGCCGACTAGAAAGAAGTATATGATGTGGGATGGTGGAAATAATATTTATCCCCCCAGGTCCCTGAGCTCACCCGGCCCTGGGTCAGAGCCCCAGCAGGTGGGAATCCCTTATGCCCAAGAGGGACCCAAGCCTGGATTTTGGATAGACGAGGCTTTACCTCAGGGCCATCACAAGAATTTTCTCATTGTTATGAGCAACAAGAAATGAGCCTGGTGCAGTGGGAACCATGGCTCCAAGGATCAGCAACCCACGGACCAGCCCCTCCCAGCATGGACAAGACCCAACAGGAACACCCAGGGGCTGTAGCTGTGCTCCTGGTGAGTGGGACAGGAGAGGACATCTGTGTCCTTGTCCCAGGCAGGACCAACAGCCCAAATGCTGTCCAAGGAGGCAGCTCCTAAACCCTCCCAGCATGGCTATTCTGCACCAGTGCCAAGAATCCCTGGCAAACACCACCCTGCAATGAGCATCCTCCATGAGAGCATCCCCCAAGGCCAATGCATCCCTTCCCACATCCACGCTCACACACGCAATAAAGAAATAAACCAGCGAAAAGCTTCCAAGCGTGAATTAGAGAGGGGGAAAACACATATCGGGACTGTCTACATCCAGGGAAATGTCTATCCTGGAGTGCCATCTCGTGGCTGCGGTGCCAAAACTGTCCTCCTGTGCATAGAGAAGCGCAGAAGTATCTGCCTGGTGGCAAAAGGATGCTCCAAGGTTTGCTTGGAAACTTCAGCTCAGAGGAAGAGGGAGATGCTTCTTCCTGACAAATATTTCACCTGTGGCCACGAGTTCCAACTTGCTCTAGGGATACAAACCAGCCAGGAAGGATATCTTTCTGACAAAGCAAAGAGGTTTCTTGTCTTCTTTTTAGCTTTTTCTGTGGTGGCACAGAATCACAAGTGGGAATTCAGCCTGCGTGCTAGAGGACATGACAGATTGGCTCATTAAGGCTTGAGTCAGGAATAGTACAGTTAATAAGAGCCTTTTATGGATTTCATTGAGCTTTGAGCTTTGGGCCTGTATTTGGGAAGGTACTAAGCAGCAAATTGTGGGGGAAAATGGGTTTTCTGGCAGGTTTTTATGAAGCACCAGCTGAGTGTTGACACTGGGTATTCATAGCCTGGTTTCCTTCTCTTCGCTTCACGATAAATCGGAAATGAGCTAATGTGTCCAGAAAGGTTTGATGCCTCTGACCTCGTCCTCACAGAATAAATCAGGAAATCTCCTTGGACCTGGCCTCCCACAGTGTTGGGGACACCCCTGCAGAACTTGTCCTCAGTCCACAGACCTGGAGCCTTCAGGTCTATAATGTCCCATGTCTCAGCTCCCACACACGATTCCCAGCTGGGGACCAGCTCCTGTGGAGCAGCACAAAGCCAAGAATAAAAAGTCGAGTCCAAATAAACAGTATTTTCTGCATGCCAGACTTTGAAGCATCTATTCTTTTATTTGAGAATAAAGTTTACAAGTTAATAAGAATCAGTTTGTTCGTCCTTCCTTCCTTCCACCCATCCATCCATCCATCCATCCACCCACTCATCCATCCATCCATCCATCCATCCCAGCACCATTTCGGTCCCTGTTTGCTAAGGGAGCAGGAGCAGTGAAGATGAACTCACTTCATGGTGAGCAGGCTGAATGTTTCCCAACCCAAACCTTCACCAAGGCTTCTCGTGGTGACTTCCCAAGCGATAAACACCAAAAGTGGAAATTTGGTCTGGGGAGGGGAGTGCTAAAAAAAATAAAAGAATGTAAAAAGTTCAAGCTTTCTAGAGAAAAATGAGAAAGAACCTGCTATGAAATAAAGATAGTGACTTGGCAGAGCTGCTGGAGAGACTTGAGAGGGGAACGGAGAGGAGCTGGGGATGTCTCAGGGTGCTGGTCTCCAGCTGTGCCCAGCTGTGCCTCCTCCAGCCATCCCTGCGGATGATGAGAACTTGGACACGGTGGGAAGCAGACTAAAAAGTCCTCACAGCTGCTCCTCCTGTCCAGGATGACGATCTGGGGGTTACAAGGGATGGGGTGAGGAAGAAGATGGGGGAGGGATGGGAAAAAACCAGGGAGGGCAGGTGAAAAGGGGGATTTGTCCCAGAGGGAAAAACCTGTCCTAAAGGAGATGGGCTGGTCACATCCCAGATCCACCCCCTGGGCTGCTAAAGACCTCACTGCAGAAAGATAGTCCACAAAAATACCCCAAAACCCCAAAATAACAACCTCCCCAACCAGAGCCAGCACAAGCTCAGCAGCAGAGCTGCAGGATTTTTGCCACCGAGAAAATCCCAGCACGCCCAAACTCGCATTTTCCAGCAGACCAGAAATTCAAAATAAACAAACAAATAAATAAATAAATAGAAATCCATCTTTCACGGCTCCGTTCTGAATGAAATCGCAAAGCAGAGACGCTGGCACATTGCGTAATGATCATGTCGAACCTTTAGGAGATGAGACATCGAGTATAGCAGATGTGGGACATAAAAGCGGATGTGTAGACACTGCATGAGAAACTGTGATTTTAATGTAGGCAGAAACATCAAAAAAAAAAAAAAAAAAGAAAAGAAAGCCAAGTGAAGCAGTGAAGTTGGAACAAAATGTTTTTGTCGGAAGAAAACTTGCTGGCATTAGAGAGAAGGGCAAAATGATCTGTTGCTGACTTCTCCCGTCAAAAGTGCCGATGGAAATTTGCATGTTTTAGAAAACCAGAAGTGCCTTTTTCCAAGGGGAAGCCGAGCTGTCGGGAAACGCCAGCCCTCATTACTCTCTGCCCTGTTTGCAGCAACATAAGTGACAATAAAAGCTACAAGGTCAGGGTGGCTCGTCCCCAAAGGCGTTTGTACACCAGATAACGCCTGAGTCGGGCATTTGTTGCTGGAGAAATCCCCGTCCCTCTCTCAGCGCTCAGTTTTCCAGCAGAAATCCCAGTGGGTGTTGAGTCACGGTGCCCTGGACCTTCCTTGGTGGCCATACCACCGTGACCAGTCACCGTCCCTCTCCTCCTAATCCCCCCTCCCAGTGGCTTCGTCCCATCCATCACTGTCCACCCCAGTGTGCCGATTAATCAGGCAGGCAGATGAGGAAAATCATTAAGCTAAAAATATAATTTTTAATATCTTTTTTTTTGCCAGCTTATTTTTCATCCAGAGCAGTCCCAGGTCTGGGAATTGGTCTGACCCCCACATCCTGAGAGGTGGGTTCAGAGGAACTATTTAAAATGGATGGAGAAAAGCAGGGAGCTGGACTCACCTTCATCCCTGGACAGCTGGGTGCCACCAAGCAAAACATTTCATGTCATTTTGCCCCTTTTTTCCCTTCTGGAAAAGGGGGGAAATCTCTCTATATGGGAAACTCTGCTCTGACGCCATGGACAGAGAAGCGAAATGTCAAGCAGATGAGCATCAAATAATAAAAAACAGACTGATGGGCAGGGAAGAGAGATAAGAAAGATGGCATTTATTTGAATAGCCACAGGAAACCAGAGATTGAAAAATATCTAGAAAAAAAAAAAATAAAAGAAAGCAAAACCAAAAAAACCCACAACAGCAGCATATTTGGTTTAAAAAAAAAAATTCATAACGTGCGGATGTTTTATACCTTATCCAGCCAATCCCACCTGACAGTGCCTAGTCCCATCATGGCCTCGACCATCATTTTTTGGCCTTGTCTCGAGGGTAACCCCCATTGGTCTTATTGAGCGACTCCATGCTGCCGGTGCCCGTCACCACGCTGGTGAGTATTCGCTCCACCTCCCCGGGCAGAATTTGCTTCTCTTCATTCTCTGTCTCCCTGTGGTAGAAATAGTTGAAGTTCGAGACGATGACAGGGACGGGCAGCGCAATGGTCAATACCCCTGCAATGGCGCACAGAGTCCCCACGATCTTCCCACCCAAGGTGGTGGGACACATGTCTCCGTAGCCAACCGTCGTCATCGTTACCACTGCCCACCAGAAGCCATCGGGGATGCTGGAGAAATGGGACTGTGGTTCATCCACTTCTGCAAAGTAGACGGCGCTGGAGAAGAGGATGACACCGATGAAGAGGAAGAAGATGAGCAAGCCCAGCTCCCGCATGCTGGCCTTGAGGGTCTGCCCCAGGATCTGCAGCCCCTTGGAGTGCCGGGAGAGCTTGAAGATACGGAAGACCCTGACCAGCCTAATGATCCGCAGGATGGCCAAGGACATATTCTGCTGCCCGTTGAGTTCGCTCTGCTGGATCAGCTCAGTGGTGAGCGTCACGAAGTAGGGGATGATGGACACAATGTCGATAATGTTCATGATGTTCCTGAAGAACTCAGTCTTGCTGGGGCACACGATGAACCGGACGAACAGCTCGAAGGAGAACCAGATGATGCAGGCAGTCTCTATGACGAAGAAAGGGTCTGTGAAGGTGCTGTGGGCCAGAAAGTTGTCTGTCAGATTCTTAGAAAGCTCCTGGGTTGACTTAAATTCCCTTTCCTCCCTGAACTCCGGCAAGGTCTCCATGCAGAAGATGATGATAGAGATGACAATGACCAGGACAGAGACCAAAGCTACACCTCTGGCTGCACTGGAGCTTTCGGGGTACTCAAAGAGCAGCCAGAATTGCCTGTGAAAGTCATTGGTTGGTAAGAGGGTCTCAGGGTCCTTGATGAACCCTTCATCCTCCCTGAACTGGTCCATGGCTTCATCACCCAGCTCGTAGAAGGAGATTTCATCAGCAAAGACGTCGATGGGGACGTTGGCCGGGCGCCGTATTTTCCCACCGGACTGGTAATAATACAGGATCCCATCAAAACTGGGCCTGTTCCTATCAAAGAAATATTCATTCCTCATGGAGTCAAAGTAACGCATCCTCTTTTCCGGGTCCCCAAGCAAGGTCTCGGGGAACTGGTTGAGGGTCTTGAGCCGCGTCTCAAACCTCAGCCCAGCGATGTTGATGATGACTCGTTGGTCACCCTCATCCATGCCCACCCTCTCCCCCACCAGGTGCTCGCTGAACTCGGCAGAGAACCTGGAGAAAATGGTCTCATTGTTGGCGTTTTCGCTGTTGATGAGGATTCTCAAGTTGGAGAGGAGGTTGGCGCAGCTGGGATGGCCTTTCCGCGACTGGCCGGCAGGGCTGAGGTCGTTTGAATAACAGGGATCCTCCACGATCTGATCAGCGTTGTCAAAACTGACTAGTGCCACCTCCATCTCCTTCCAACTGGACACGTCCATCATACACTAATCAGATTAACAGCATAAATCCCCGGGTCGGATGCCGGCAGCTTGCGTCTTTCCCACGCTATGAGGATCTGCAAGGGAACGGACAGGGAGACAGAGCTGAATTGTGCATATGGATCGCTTGGCTCAACTGAAAAGAGTAAAAGAAATCTGAGGTCAGAAAGCCCTACGTTTTTTTTTAATGGGAACGTTAATGTCATTGACTGGCAAAAGCCTTATACTTCAGGAAGTCATTCATCTCCGGAGTTTGCAAGCTCTTTTGGCGTGGCTTCATTGCCATCCTTAAACCTCCCCACACCATTTGCAGCACCCAAGGATAAAAGGTCAGGCAGAAGTAGAGGAAGGGGGTGAACCCAGGCGTCCCTCCCAGCCTTTCCCCAGCAACCCAGCCCTGCAGAGCAAGGGGACATTTCAGATATTTCCAGGTACGGGTCCAGAGTTTTGAGCAGGATTTGGAGATATTAAACATATTTTGAGATATCAAACAAGGGCAGCAGCCCTTGCTCCAGCCGGGAAATGCATTGGGTCAAACCCCATGAGGTCATCAGCACATTGAAGCTGGGTCAACCAGCATTGGGAAAGCAATTCCCAAACTGGGGACCACACTGGTATCTGGGGAGTGCAGTTTCTGAGGAAGGCAGGTCAGGAGGAGAAGGACATGTCCACCAGCCTTGGAGAAGCCCTTTTCTCTATGTGAAGAGGGGTGTGAACTGGGACCCCTTGTATTAATCCAGACATTGGGGCAGGTAGTGGGTGAGGTGACGTCCTCCAGAGCTCTCCTTGGCCTCCTGCATGGTAGACCTGATATTCCCAACCACAGGAAGAAGATAAGAATAAACACTCAGGTCACTTGGAGAAGCTGGACACCATCTTTCAGGCCATGGGATGGGTTTTTTCCCAGATCAGCTTTGTCAGGTGCTCAGCAGCTGACACCATGTCCCCAAAAATAATCCTGGGTCCACCTCTCCCTGACACACCATTGTTGTACTGAACTCAAAGGCAAAGTCAAAGAGGAGCCCAGGGACCAGGCCAAGTTACAGAGCTGGGAAATTACCTGTCCTGCCTCAGGGAGAAGCACAAATAGAAATTAGAGGTTAATGGGGAATGGTTCTAGGGAGATTTGCC
Organism: Calidris pygmaea; assembly: GCA_003697955.1. NCBI lineage: Eukaryota > Metazoa > Chordata > Aves > Charadriiformes > Scolopacidae > Calidris > Calidris pygmaea. The sequence goes on along the minus strand of QJSC01029019.1, from coordinate 382,711 downwards.
CCAAAATGCACTTTCCAAGCAAATTCAACCCCCTGATTTATTTGCCCTTCAGCTCTTTCCCCCCAAGAAATATTTTCCGGACGTGAGAAACCACAGAAGGACACACCAGAGTTGCTCCGTGTGACCGCTAATCACCAAGGGCACGCTGGCTTTCTTACCCAGCAAAGTTCAGAGCGAGGGAGCGAAAAAGCCCAAATGCCCTCAACTGCCAAGAATAGCAACACAATTGAGGCCACGTCTGCGCGGAGCAGCAGCGGTGCTGGGGCCGGTCCTACCACGGGGGATGCTCTCCACTCCCCACCACAGGCTTTGATTTGTGAAACTGGGTGCTGGGAAGGGACCCATCCTGTCCATGGAGACCCAGCTGCCCCCTGCCCCCAAACCTCCCTATTTAGCTCAAGCCCCTTGGGGGCTCCAAAGTTTTTCCTTTCCCATTCCCTAGAAGGGGACTCATCCATCCATGCCCATGCACTGCTGGTGAAGTTGGGTAGGACAAGCTGGAAACCCACGTCCGTTGTGGTAGATGTTAACACCCTGGCTTGCTACAAATCCTCCCTCTTCTGCTCTCAGCGTTACAACCCCCAAAACAAACCTTCATACAGGACCAGCGTCCATATCCCAGACCAGGGCTCAACCTCAGCAGCACCCTGAGATTCTGGATTTGGGGACAAATCCCACAATTTATCAAGTTAATAAAAGACCATGTTTCTCCACTTAAAAAAAAGGCCAAGGAGCATAGTTGTTCTTAAGCATCCACCTCTATAGAGCTGCTTCTGACTGGTTTTGTGCCAGTTTTCCCACGTGGAGATGTGTATTATTTGGGGAAATGTGGCAGAAATGATGCCCGGAGGAAGCAGCAGCGCAGTTTTGCTCCCCAAAGCAACCTGCTGCAAAGGTGAGGAGCCCCAATGACTCCAAACCCAAGCCCTCCAGAGATGGACACGTATCCTGCTTGGCCATGCCCAAGGCACGGTGGCTCTCCGTGGGGCCAGATTCAGCTCCCGCTTGGCTTTTTGGTGGCTCTGCTGAAAAGCTGTTGAGGGCAGGGTGAGATGGAGCATCGGAGCAATGAGAAAGTGAAACACAACCTCAGTGGGGAGACAGCAACCAAGAACTGCCAATAACCCACACTTCAGGGCATCAGGAGCCAGACAAAGGGATACCGGGATCAGCCCAGCCCCAACAAAGCTCTTTTGAACCTTTTGAGGGAAAAACCAACAGCAAAGAAAAAATGAAGGCAGCACATCTTTCCCCTCTCGTGTATGCTCATTTTTCTTTCTTAATATGAACAGCCAAAAATGATTTTTACATCAGAAAAAAACAAAGCCAATCAGTTTGAATCAGGAGAGTGTTTAGTGTTGGATGGATGGATGGATGAACTGACCCGTCCCACCATATCTCCATCCTGGTGGGAGAGCCCCCCAGGGGACCACGTGCCCGGGAGCCTCTCTCGACAGTGGAGCAAAGCTGGAGTGGCTAAAGCTGACCATGAGGGTGCATCCTAAGGCAGCACCATGAGATGATCTTGGTATTTTAAGCATTAAGTGTTCTTAACTCTTAATACGGCAACGCTGGCACCGTGGGCAAGAGAATCCCCCAGCCCTTGCTTGGTAGGAAGACTTCAACCCGAGACTTTTGGTCAGAGAAGTAATCATGATATCTTGAAATCTGGCTTTGGTCCGGACCCCCGTGCACGTTGAACTGAACCCTCCCCCAGCATCATCCCACACGGGGAAAGTGAGGCACAGAGCTGTGAAGGGACAATTTGCACGTCATGGCCATGGTTGAGGATGGAAAGTTGTGCTCATCCTCCCCGTTGGGACACAGAGAAGCGTTTTTTAGTCCCATTTCAAGCCCTCAGGGCAGTTGCCAAAGGGATGCAGGGCTCTGATTTTCCTTTTCTTGCCTTCAAAGCCCCAAAACGTGCTGATGTCTCCCTGTCCCCATCACCAGAGATAGGTGCCCACCACTCCCCAAGCCCTGAAGACCACCCTATGTCTGTCTCATTTTTAATTTAGACCAAAACGAATGGTGCTGCCCGAAGCCACAAAACCTCCTCCCAAAGCTTTGCCTCGCTCGCTCCGGGCTCCAGCAGAGGCTTGAACTAGAAAGTTGCCTCATTTTTTCCTCCTAAATCACCTAACATCTGCTTCTCCGAATCTGATTAACTAATACCCTTCAGCCGAAATCCCTGGCCGGGGAAAATAAATAAATAAAAAAATGAAAAATATCAAGCGAGGGAGAGAGACAGCGAAAGAGAAAGGTCATTTTGAGGCAGAGAGTTTGCGTTTTGCCCATCACATCCCAGTAAACAGGGGCTGTGGTTTCCACTGGCCCCTCTGCAACCATCGAAACCTCCCCATCTGCCGTTCCCTTCTGCTTCCCACCCGTCATCCTTCCACCCCTCGTGCTCCAGGGTGAATAACGACTGTTTCCAAGGTTTTTCCAGAAAACCAGAGATGCTGAGCCTCTCTCCCCTCCCATTCCCTCCCCGCCACCCCTGTGCTGGGATGAGAAAGGAGGTAATTCCTTCCGTAACCCCCACCAACGCCGTCACCTACAGGGACTTACCCGCACAGGGCATGGAAGTGCCAATGCTCTCCGCATCTGGGAAGAGAGTTATTAAACACACATAGGGATGTGTAGGGAAAGTGGAAGGGAAAAAAAAAATAGAAAAAAAACCCAAAAAACCAGTCCAGCCATACCCTTGAAAGGTCCCTTTGGGATAAGGCAGGCAATGTCATTTAAAAGGCTCGTCTCTATTTGGTTCACTGTATAATTGGCAGCCCCGCGCGCCGGGGATGGGCTTTGGCAGGCACAGAGGCAGGATACGGCGCCGTTTGGAACCTCAGCCCTAAAAAGAGCCGGGGGGTCCATGGGGAAATGGGGATGGGGATGGGCAGGGGACACCCTACCCCCATGCTCTTCTCGCCCAGGGAGGGGGGGACCCGGCCACCCACCTCCCACCCCCACCCGCTCGTGGGCGAGTGAGACGGGGGGAGGACGTGCCCTTCTGGCGGATGCCACCTTTAATCCCCAGTAATGCTCCGGATGGTCCAGCGGGGACAGGTCTTGTCCGTGATGTGGCAAGGTCTGAGCTGGTCCCCGGGAAGGAGGCGGAGAGGGGGGACAGGGTCCCCCACGCCGCTGGCACCGGGAGAGAGATTTACAGCAGGCGATAGGGCTCTTTTTATTATGAATATGGAATAATTCTATTCAAAAGAGGAGGGGAGGGGAAAGCCCGAGGGCTGGAGCATCCCCCGTTGCCCACCTACCTCTTGCCTGCGGCCGTGGGTCCAGCGGGCTCCCTTCCAGGAGGGGACGGCCACGGTGCCACCGCCACGTGGGACATCTCCGTCCCTCCTGGGGGTGGCCGGGATGGGTGGCAGCAGCAGGTACGGCTGGCATAACCCTGTGGAGGGCATCGGCGGGGACAAGGGAGAGAGGGGACGTGCCCTTTCTTCACGCCTGGCTGCCGGCCGGCCTCTGGCTCGGACCCTGGCGTCACCGGACTTATAACCTCCAGTAATAAATAAATAAATGCCCTGGCTGGATGGGACCAGCCAGGTCAGCACCATTCACTGAAATAACTGGGATTTATGTATATATCTATAATTTTTTTCTTTCCCCATTTTTTTCTTTCTTTCCTTTCCAGAGCTTGCTAAATACATGGGTGTCCTCAATGGGGGTGCTCCGTGGTGGTTTCGTCCCTGTTGGGTGGCCTCACGTGGGTCCCACCTCCACCCAGGTGACCTCCCCACCCTCCTCCTCCTCTTCTTCCTCCTCCATCTCCTCCCAGGCCTCTGCATTTGGGGAAAGCAGAGGAGGGGATGGCACGTTTCTCCCCACGTGCTTCAGCCTGAATTCCTCCACGGTGACGCTCCTTTGCTCTTGAGGGACCCGGTCACCTTGATTTTCCTCTCTCCAGCATCCTTTTCTGTCCTCTGAGCTATTTCTCTTCCCCCCACCTCCCTGTGATGTTAATGAGCACATTTAATCGCCCTGTCCCAGAGGGGAGCCCGGGACTCGCTGGCTTGGAGCATCTTAGACTCATCTTGGTCCATCTGCGATGGAAAGGGGACACAACATCATCCAGACCTTTGATGAGGTCCTTCAGGGTTGGGTTATTATTTTATATACCCCCTGCTGCACCCCTATAGACTAAAGTGCTTATATTTACCCACCCCAGGGAGGCAGCTGGGGATCTACTAATAAAAAAGCATTAAATGGATATTCCCAGCACCTAAATTCAGCCTCCGCCTGGGCGCAGATCCCCTCCAAACCCAGCTTCAGGAGGGCTTTGACCACAGGATGATGGTGTGAGCAAAACCTCACCACTTTGGGGGATTTTTTTTCCTCCCAAAATCTTCTTGGCACTAACCAGGGGCACATCCTGCACCCAGGCAAAGAGCATCTGTGGCAGAGGGAAACCTGGAGGGTGAAAACCATCCCCAGAAGCCGATGATTTGGCTCGTGCTGGGGCTGAGAAATCAGCTTTAGCAAAAATCTGCTGTTTATAGCAACATTCCTGAAATCCAGGCAGGGTGATGGTCCAGGGGAGATGGATACAGGGGAAGATGTCCTGAATAACATCATTGTCTCCAAGAAGCAGGATGGTTACACAACTCAGTCATCTCCAGAGATTTAGACTACACCCTGGACACTCTTGGGACAATTTTGCCTTTACCTTCAACCAAGGTGACATTAGACACCCTTTTTGGCCCTAAGGATTTAAATCCTCTGACCCCAAGCCAGGCTGCCCCGGGCACCCCATCCTCCTCCTGCACTTCTTTCCCTCTAATCCTCTCCTCCGCGCTCCTGGCATGGCTGGCTCTGCAGGATTTATCCCAGGAACACATTTGACCCCGGAGGGTGTCCCGCATCCAGGATGGATGAGCATCCAGTAAGCGCTGGTACGGGATCGCTGCCCAGCAGCTCTGCACGCACAGCCCGGACGCAGGAGGGGAGAGAAAAGACACCCTGCCCCGCTGCAGAGAGAGATTAGTTGGTAAAATTATTTGGATTTTTTTTTTTTCTTTTTTTAAAGCAGGTCCCTGAATTCCTGCTTTGCACAGGGAGCTTGATTTTCCCCGTGGGGAAGGGGGCAGAGGACTGACCAGCTCATCACACCCATTGCCCCTGTGATCTGTAAAGGCGAAGCGGAGCAGGGTGGGAAGAAGGAGGAGAAGGTCCCACAGATTCCCCCCCCGCCTCGCCCCTCCCGTGCCACCAGGCAATGGCATTTAATTTGATTTATTCCCCCCCTCCCTAATTCTCAAGCAAAACGGTGCCCGCAGAGACTTGTGCAGAGCAGCGTGTCTGCCGGGCTCTGCTCCGCGCCAGGCACCCGCCTCAGTCCACAGAGCAATTTACCGCGGTAATGAGCCCCTGCTAATTTTCCTTTCTTAGCAGAACTAATTAGCTGGGGTTCAGCGCTACTATTTCAGCTGCACGGCTCTTGGACGGAGCTGGGTCGTCTCCACGGCACCTCTGGGGTGGTTTGAAACGTTGGGGTGAATTTTTCTGACTTCCCAGCTCTGCATGAAGTGCCTTAAAATTAGCAGACCTCCCCCCCCCACCTCCTCCCCCGGCGTTAGGGAGGGCTGGATTTTGGGGGGACACACGAGGGTTACAATACACAAAAGCACAACCCACATCCTTCAACCCCCTTGGGTTTAGGGCTGGGTTTATGGACAGGCTCCAGCTGCCCCGGCACAAAATGAGGGGTGGTGATAATTAAGGGAGTATTTGAGCTCTAATTCAGGCACGGAGCATCCTTGGAGGCTTAGTGAGTTGGATGGGGCTTCTGCTACTACTGGGAACGGGGCAGGAAAAATCCCTGGAAGAAAATTGAGGAGCTCCTGGGTTTGCTGCTGGAGAAGAGCGTGAAAAAGTTTGTGTTCCCCTCCTCGGGAGAGACCTTTGCAAATCGAGCTCTTTAAATTCAAGGCAAATGCGAGCAGCTGCGAAGGAATAAGCAGGAGGGGAGACGCTGGTAGTTTATGGATGATAAAAAAATGAGGAAAGAATAATTCAAGCCGTCGAGGGGATGATAAAGGGTCTGGCAAAAGCTACCTCCACTTCCAAGTCCTCCATGCAGGAACAGTGGAGAAATGGAAAATGGATCAAAATACGCTGAAATAACCCAGTGGCTCAGGGGGAGCCCAGGGTTTCTCCTGTCCCACGGCACCAGAGGAGCTTAGGAGCACCCTGGTCTGAGACCCCTATGTGAGATCTTTGCTTTTAGAAGGAGAAGTTAAAGCATGTCTTAGGCAACGGGGGCAGGATGAGCCCCAAAATTTAAACCGACGAATGGCACATGATAATCAGCCTGAACCAGTGTCTCCTATGGGCTACTCCCATCTCCGTGCCTCAGTTTCCCCAGAGCTGGCGATGTGCTACGCGGCCAAGCAGAAACCCTGTGGGAAAAGATGCCCAGGAGGAAGATGCCAAGCAGGATTCCTGCTGCTGGGACAGCGGGGTCCCCCACTGCTGAACCCCACAGCAGGCAGAGAAGCATTCCCAGCCAGACCCCGTTAATTCTGTCGCGTGTCCTCCCCCCATCCCCAAGTTTGCATACCTCATTCTCATTTTTCCACCCCTAGTTTTTTTATATAAAGAAAAAAAAAATATGAGATTAACAGAGAGCCCAGTACATACAGTACACGCCACGAGACAGATGAAACCTTCCTGATACCCAGCCATACAGTCCCAAATTAATCAGCTATGGATTAGCCGGGTCAGGATGTAATTTAATAACAAGTGAGGGCGAGTCCCTGGCAAGGAGGGAGCCGACGCGGTCCCGCACCGGTTGCCCCATATAAAAGCTGCTGCAGAACAACGCAGGTAGCAGGAGAAGCCAGATGGGGTGAAATGAGCTCTGCAGCGATGCCGGCTCCTTGCCCAAGGGGGCTGGTGATAGCCTGGGTCCGGGCCAGGCTGCAGCTGAGCCCTCCTCATCTTCCCCCGTGCTCAGAATCGGGCTTTTAGCCTGATTCAGGAAAAGATTTAAATAGGGTTGGTTTTTTTGGTTTGTTTTTTTTTTTTTGCCTCTGAGGGTGCTGCGGTGGCTTTGGGGGATGCTGAATGGGCTTTTTGGAGGCTGGGGATCTGCTCTGCCCTGGGATTCACGAAGCAATTGCCTCCGCGAAGTGTTTGACACGCTCTAGGAAGCGGCCGGGGGATGGACAGATGGACACAAAGCACTTGCAAAG
>QJSC01029019.1:358048-374606 GCA_003697955.1 Calidris pygmaea | reverse complement strand
TTGCTCCTTCGCTGGGTCCTGCCCACCACCACCACCACCAGCATCCAGGATCCCAACTCACCACCTTCACCTCCGCAAACCCCGTGCACGGCCTTCCCTTTCCAAGCGAGGGTGAGGAAGGACTGGAGGAAGAGGAGGTGATGCTGAGATGTGGTCCTTTCTGCCCCCTCCCCCCCACCACCACCACCCAGGGCTGCTCTGCCACGTTCAGCCGTGACGGTGACGATTTCAGGGGACCCCAAGTTTGTTTGTACCCACTTGAAAGAAAGGAAGGAGAAGGCAGGGACTCGGGACCATCCGTTGCTCCCTCCTACATGGCTGCACCCCGAGGTCCCAGCTGGGTGAAGGCATCCAGGGCCCCTCCAGCCACGTGTCCCCTTGGCCGGGCACTTCCTCGGCTGCTGCCAACATCTGGGCCTGACTTCATCCCGGAAAAATCCTTCATTCCTGGGAACTTCATTGCTGTTATCCACAGATGGGATCTCCCAAACTGCCAAAGCTTTGGGGGTGGGAATGGCATCTCTGGGGCCTTTTTCCATCCGGTTTTCATATTGCTGTGGCCAGGGGTGCCCTTTCCTCCCTGAACCTCTGGTGGGGGTGGATTGGGGGGTCACACCTTGTCTGTACAACTCCAAATCCTGGCTGTAGTCTGGAGGCAACCAAGAGCAGCCCTAGCTAGGGGCAGAGCAGTGGTTGCTAGATGTGGCCATAACCCCTCAGAGCCACCAAAGAGCCATCGGGGGGGCTGTGAGCATCCCCTATTTCCTTCAGCAAAGGCAGCTGAGCTGCAGTTTCAACCCCCTGCCCGTTTTGCCAGCAGGATTTGATGAAACTGTCCATTTCTTCCCCCATTCCCTTCCTGCCCTCCCCCAAAACTTCATAAGCAAAGTCAAAAATGAGAGCATCACCCTGGAAAGGGACCCAGCACACAGGAACGGGGCAAGTACCAGGCAGAGCATCTCCCAACCGACCTCCAAAACCAGCCCTTCCCTGCATCCCAAATCCTCCTGCCAGCATCTTGGGATGCTGAGCCTTTCCCTCAAGCTTTGTTCCAGCCTGTGTAACTGGGGCAGGTTTCCACGCTGTGCCATTGAACTGGGAAAGGAAGAATATCGAGATCAGCCTGCCCCGAGCCCTTTCAGCAGCATCTCGGCAGCGCGGTGCGCAAAGTCAGGGTCTCCTAGAGGTGGTGCTCAAAAAAATAGACTCCAAGGAAATTAAAAAAAAAAATAATAATAATTAAAAGGACCATCTGTTCACATCCTGCAAAATCGTTCCTGGAAAATCTTTCCCCCCAGCTGTGGGGAAAAGGAGATCTCAAGGCTCAGAGAAAGCAAAAAGCTTCCCCTTGGGGTCATCTTCCCCTGACAGCCCCAGGCTCCTCGTGAGAAGTTGGAGCTGATTTTGCCTCAGAGCAATTTCCCAATCTCCTTCCCATGACCTTTGAAGAAGGACATGGCCGAGCCTGGAGGGGCCACCCCAGGATGGGGTGCCCTGGTCCCCCCCCTCCTCACCCAGGGCAGCACTTGAGTGATCACGGCAAAGCCGTGGTTTTCCCAACTGCGTGCCATGAGCTGAATTTCATCTTGGGATGCAGCAGGAAATCATTCACGGGGACACAGACACACGATCTCAGCTGTAAAAGCTGCAGTTTTAAGCCACTTTGGGGTTGGGGGAGATGCAAAGGGAACAGCTCAACTGAGGGAGCCAGATTGTATTGCTCTGGGAATCAGCAATACAATCATTTCTTCCCCATTTAAAAATGGGCTCTATTGGGTCGAAGCTTTGCTTGTAGCGAAATTTCTACAATTTCTACAGGGACTGACTCCCCTTGAGACCATGCAACACATCACACATCAAACAGGGAACAACCCTGAAGGTGCTCATGCAGTAACTCTGAGGTGATGCTTGAACATGAGCCCACTACTGACTCAGGAAAGTCTCTTTGGCCCCTTCTGAGTCCTTTCACCCAACCTTTACCCCCAGTACCGGGTTTTCCATGGGCTTTTTCATTAGTGCTTAGAGGATGGAAGCGTTCATTAGTGCGAGAGCCACAGTGAGCACTGGGCCAGCGCCAGCACCAGCTCCATCTGCGCCCCTGCACCAACCCACAAGACCAGAGAAGATGATCTAAACCAGACTTTGTGAAAATCACGTTATTCTTCACCACTAAACACGAACTGCACTGAATCCGTTGGAATTAGAAACCGTTTTGGCCCAATATTCCCATTAACCCTACCCACACCCTGCTCTGCGTCACTGGGATAAGCCCTTCGCAGCTTTGTGCAGTGGGGATTCCCATGCTCGGTCCCCCGGGATCATCTAAAACATCCCTATTATTTCCAGAAGAGAACCAGCCAACCTAAAAGGATCCCATTAACTCTTATTACCGCAGCCTGCATCTGCTGTCGTCTGCTGCTGCATCCCCATTTAATTCACCCCCATAGAACGGATGCTCCCGCCGCTGTTTCAGGATTTAAGTGACTACTTGGCAGCCACAGATTTCAGCCTGTCAGAAAATCCTGATGAATTATTTCACCCCAGGTCCTTACGGTTTAATTCGAGCAGGCTGAAGGCAACTAATACTTCCTTGCGCGTGTTTCAACGTCTTCAAGGCTTCTTGCATATGCTCCAATAAAGCAGATTGCAACGGCTGATGATTTTCTAATGGAAGACTTGCAAAGCATTCAAGCCCATTAAAAAGATCACAGCCAAGAGCAACTACTTTATTTAAGTCTTGGAAGAGAAACAAAGGCTGTAAATGCTCAAAGCACAGAGCGTATCTGCCTGGGTTCAGGCACAAACCCAAGAGCATCCGAAAATCCTGTATCAGCACAACTTGGTACAAAACCATGAGCCCAGCACCATTTTAGCTGGAGATAAATGGAAACCTTTTCAACCAGGTGATTCTTCCACATCTTAGCGAGAATAAAGTAAAATAAAAGGAGTGGCTTAGTACAGGTGGGAACTTTCCATGGGTGTTGGGCTCAGTTACATCTCCATTATATCATCAATGCTGTAACAGACTCTTATAAATAAAATTAAAGCCAGTCACTCACCTGCAGCCCCGTTCAGACCAGTTCAGCCAGCCTAAATCCAGCCCTTCCTCAAGCAATAAGAGTATCTTGGGTGGTTACGGATGTGGCCGGTGCCCGCGCGTCTCTGAACACGCAGGTAAGGATTAGAAAGAGTTTGTCTCAGGAAAGACTCAGATTCAGAAACCCTATACCCTCGTGAAACCCTACCTCGCCTTGCTGTCCTTGGCTTTAAAGGAAACACGGGGAAGAGACGCGGTGCTGCAAGCAAGGCTGTGGTGCATCTTCACACATGGGGGGGTAACAACTGCCCTCAACAAACCCAAACTCTCTGGCAACCAGCCCCAAGAGAGGGGTTGTACCCCCAAGAGCTCAACTGCTGAGCTGGAGCCCCCCAAGTGCTTCCTTATCTGGGAGCAGATTTGTCCCCATGGGCATGGTTGCTCCATAGGCAACGTACGCAGGGGGTGAGGGAAACCCCTTGACATTAAGAGCTTCCCACTGGGCAGCAAGACCTGTTTTAAGAAGAAATATTCACATTTTAAGACTAAAAGGCATCAAAGGGTCCAGCAGCTCTTACCTGCCCAGATGTGGGCTGTAGTCCAGTCTCTTGGTTCCACCAAGGCATGTTGGCGCCTCAACGGGAGCTGAGTGGCTTCAGGTTCGGGTCCTGGTCTCTCCACTCTTCCCTGTGCAATGCCTAAGGGACACAAGCCCAATACTTTGGGGGCCAGCTGACTTGTGGCCCTTCCATGTCCCAGGGAGGCCCTGGGGACCTCTCAAAGGCTTTACTGGGAGAGCCTGAGGATCCCACACTGTTGACAAACTCAAAAAGTGGCCCCACATTCAGCTCTCAGCAGCATCAGGCAATGCCAGGGAAGAGGTAATGTACCCCAAGGTCTCAGAAGGGTCTTCCCACTAGCGAAGACCCCCCTCATTCCCTGAGCCATGAAGAACCAGCTGCAGAAGACTTTGGCTTCTCTGATGGGATCTTCCAAGCCTATGATATGGTGTCCTGGTCATTTTTATTCCAAAAATACGTGGGATAGGCTTAGCCTGTCTGTCTTCTTCTTGGTGGGTAGGATGAGAAGGTGGTACGCACTGGAGACTACAGAGTATCCATGAGTTTCTTAACCAGCACGGTCAACAAACCACCTCTCCTTGTTGACCAGGATGGTCAACAATCCACTCTCCTTGCTGTGCTGAGCTGATCTGCACCTTGGTATCAGATACCACGTCTGATCTTGCAGTAATCATGAACAGCGGGCAGTGGAAGGAAAGGTCCACGGTTTGCCCAAGTCATCAGCTTGGCCATTCTCCTTTAACCCAACTCACAAGTGAGCCCCAAAGACTTACCTCATCCTTCAAGCACCACCCAAAGCCATGCGTGCCCAGTATCTCTAGGAGGTGGTACTACCTCATGGGTATTTCCCAGAGGTTACTGTTACACTGCAGTAACGGGGAATCTCATTAATTACTCCTTCAGCTGAATGGTGGTAACGAAGGCACGGGACGTATCAAGAATCATGTTAGCATGGCAAGTGGCACGGGAACACCCAGAAGGGGTGATGCTCCACAGAAAGGCCTGAAGTTGTTACAAGGACGTCAGGAGACTTGATACAAAAGGCCAGCTTATTAATAGCTAATGGACAAATAAATTATGTACCCACTTGGGTAGATAGTGTTTCTCCCTCCTCACTTCACCCTGCCACCTCCATCACCTCCTTTCTCCATGGTTTCTGTCCCACTTGGTTCTTTCTTCTCCTTTAATTTCCTGCTTTGTGGGACTTCAAGTGTGTTTTGCTCATCAATGAAGGCTTCAAAGCTGTAGTGCTGGATCCAGCCTCCCCCCAGGGTCTCGGCTGTCCACATGCATCCAGAGCAGGACAGGAGACCACTGGCCATCCCAAGGAGGGTTGAACACCTCCCCCCATCACGCCAGGGCTGCTCCTGCTCCCATCCACGACCTGGAAACACTGAACCTGAAAGAAAAGCTCCAGGCAACAAAACAAAAGCTTCTCCCGGTGGCTTTCTCCGGTGGCTTTGCGGGATGTGACCTGCCCTGCCTGCCATCTGCCTGGCCCTGGCAGGAGCAGCCCAAGCCAGCGATGGAGGCAGCCAAGCGGTAGCAGCTCCGCTCCAGCCACGGTCCAGCAGGTCCCTGGCAGGCAGAGAGGGAAGGGGAAGGTTGGAAAACAACACAGGGGGAGAAAAAGGAGGGGTTGCTCCATGCACCTGGGAGTTGGGGTCCTCAGCACCCCAAAAAGCCAGACCAGGAGAAGGGAAAGCTGAGACTAACTTAGCAAAAGGAGGTTTGGGGATCTCCCTGGTCCCTGCACCACTGGGTGCTCTGCAAAGCCCAGGGAGGGCAGGGATCTGCTGTGTCAGAGCATCCCCATCCAGGATAACGTGGCAGCAGGTTTGAGCAGCCGCTTGGGTTGCGGGCACGGCGGGACTGCCACCCGCTCCTGTTTCAGCAGGGGCAGCAGTTTCCCCTCTCACCTTCCCAAGCTCCATTTCCCATCTGGTTTGTGGGCAGCGCCCTGGTACCCACCCGATCCTGTGACCAGCAGGGTCCTTCCCACCAGACGCTTCCTCCCCGAGCTCTAAATGCTGTCCCCGAGCCCCCATGCAACGGTTTTAGAGGAAGCCAAAGTCTGCTGGAGTTTTGTTCAGCGTCTCGGAGCCGACCACATCACCCCTGGGCTTTGGGGCTCTCTCCCGTCAGCAGGAGGAGCACAGAAAAGAAGGGATGCTCAGACAGGTTGACCCTCTGCTATTGTGTTGAGATGAGGACCTCCGGCAGGTCTGTGGTACAACCCCATCCCCAACACGCTGAGGAGGTGAAGAGCATTTAAGGAAAAGCCAGGAGCAGCATCCCAGTCCCTGGACCAGCTCTTTAACCAGAGGATGGTGGCCCCACCATCCCCTGTCCCTGTGCCCCGAGGCCCCGTTTTCCCAGCGCTCCCCCCCTTCTCTAATCTTTGGTGATCACTTTCTCTGCCCACTCTGATTTCACAGGCTGGGCTATGTTATCCCTCGTGCCGGGGCAATCTGATCCCCACCCCCTCATCGAGCTGTCTATAAACACTGTCACTAATCGCCCCGGACCCTACGCTGACCCCGATGAAGTTCCACCTTGTGGGTCTTCATTGCCCAACCTGATGCTGTCCCGTCAATGGGCAGGCTCCTGTTCCAGGCCCCTCACCTTCTCGGCGGGTTTGCATGACCCCAACCCACGTCACAGCAGCTCCTGGTCACCGAAATCAGGCTATTCTGTATCAGTAATAAGAAACTCTCCCCACCACCTCTGACCAGAGCACATATCTGCTCACACTATTGCTTCCTCCCTGGGGAGAGCAGCATCTCACCCCAACATCCATGATGACATCAAAGCGTCCGTCTCTAGCCCTTATTTAAACCCCACAACAGCTTCCTCCATGAAGGGGCCATTCCTTGTCCGTTTTCTATCAACCAAAGGATAGAAATCACAAAGATCATAGAAACATAGAATACTTTGGGTTGGAAGGGACCTTTAAAAGACATCTAGTCCAATGCCCCTGCCCTGGGCAGGGACACCTCCCACCACACCAGGTTGCTCCAAGCCCCCTCCACCCTCCAGGGATGGGGCAGCCACAGCTTCTCGGGGCAACCTGGGCCAGGCTCTCACCACCCTCACACCAAACAAGTTCTTCCCCACATCTCAGCTCCATCTCCCCTCTTTCAGGGTCAAACCCTTCCCCCTCCTCCTAGGGCTCCCCTCCCTGATCCAGAGTCCCTCCCCATCTCTCCTGGAGCCTCTTGAGGGACTGGAAGGGGCTCCATGGTCTCCCCGGAACCTTCTCTTCTCCAGGCTGAACCCCCCCAACTCTGGTGCAGGGATGTAGATGGGGCTGTGTCACATTTTGGGGTGAGCAGTGAGGCAAAGGAGAGGGAGATGGTTTCTTTTCAGGTGGCCAGGGAAGAAGAGAGACACAAACGGCTGCAAGTGGGGAAGAGAGGGTGGTAATGCCTTTCCTCTGGTGCCCCTGCAAACTAGGGAAGGAAAGATGAAGGAGCCGGGGGGAAGTCTGAAAGTTGGCCCTATTCTAGGTCCTTTCTTCTCCCTACACATGATGGGGACAGCCAAGAGGAAGGCGAGAAGATGGCTCTGCTGCCCTGGTTGTAACCAGCTTCGTTGGAGGAGAAGGCTCCCTCCTGGGCGGTGCAGGAGACAAGCGTAAGGCAACATCTATCCCAATCTTTACAGAGATCTAAAGCCAAGCACAGCATCACTTCACTGCATCAAAACCCTGCCCATGGTGAGGTTACAGATGGGGAAACTGAGGCACGGAGGACACACGATGGCTGAGCTGCCACAAGATCCCTTCACACAGGGTGAGGGAGGTGCAGGTCTGCTCCCTCCATTCCTCCTTCAATCCACAGGCAGCAGCTCGAGGGAGAAGCTCTGCCTGGTCAGGTTCCTCCATCTCAGCCTCCAAATCATGTCCCTGCAGCAGCTAAAACCTGGTAACATCAGAAAGTGCTTGCTGGTGTCTCCAAAGCAGCAGTTTCTGTCTGCTCTGTGGTTACCAGGTCTTGTTGGCTGAGGGTGCCTCTGAAAAAATGCCCAAGAAAATTAAAGTTACTGTCAGTAATCTTAAATTCACCTCGCAGGGGAATTCGAGCCCCTCCCAGAGAAGCTTTAGTGGACCGTAAACCAAAAAAAAAGATCAAAATACCTTGTACCAGGATTTAAATCCAACAGTGCCCCTGTCTGGGGGATGGAAATATAGCAGCTTAGTCCAAGACACTGTATTTTTACAGCGTGTCACAGCATTTATTTAAATCTCCCAGGGATGGGGGGCAACCCAGCACAGCATCCTGTGGTCCCCAGGATCTGATGGCTGCATCCAGCCCCCCCTCCCTCAAACCCAGGGCTGGGCTGCTGATGAAGTCGGGCGCCCAGATGCCATCCTCTGCAGCGAGGAGGGATGGCACAGGGCAGATTTAGCCAAAAAAAAAAAAAAAGGTTCTGCAGGTCCCATCGAGTCGCTGCAACATAACAGCTCCAGCCAGAAGAGGACAGTGGTGCATATGTTTTATTTCAGGATGTGCTACCTACGGGTACACAAGCACTGAGGAGGATTTTAAGGGCTCTAGGTCCCCTTTTTGCTATTGAAATCACCCATTTTGACACACACAGCAGGGTATGATGGGGGTCAAGGCTATTCCCAGTGACAAAACCCCATCCAGCCATGGGCATGAATGAAACCACTGCGCTAAGAGATGCTGGTTGGGACATTGGGACAGCAGGTCTCAGCCTGTTGGGATGCTGGGGGGGGAGCAGGGATGCATTGCAATGAAGGCTGAGCCTGGGGACAAAAAAAAAATTGGTCTTTTCCGGGAAAACCTTCACCTCAACTGAAAAAAGCGACTTATAGGATTGATTAGAAAAGTTTAGAGGAACCTGCTTCAGCTGGTGCCATTGCTCTCTAGGGAAGGAGATAAAGTGTGCACAGATATATATATATATGTGTATATATATTCCTCTTCCTGCACATCTATAGAGAGAAAAAAGAGAATACAAACACATACATATCAACATGCAGATATAACTACACAGGAACGGGTGTTCAAGTGTTTCCTCTGTCTCAACATACCCTCCTAACCCCGAGCTGTGGTTTATCTCACCCCAAAGACGAGACCTGCCCATCGCAGAGGGGCTGACACAGGCTGCCCCGGGGTCATTTCTTGCTTGTAATTCAAAAGCTGAGGATTTGGGGTGAAAGCAGAGCTGGAAACCTGCCAGGCCCCACTCATGCACCAGGCTCCTCGCTCCAGGGAGGAAAAAGAGGGTGGAAATACAGGGAAGGACCCTTCTGCTACCAAGACCCACTGGATTTAGGGATCTAAAATCAAGCTGTCCAAAGGATTCATGCACCAGCTCTCAGGAGCTGCAGTAAGAGGAAGTCCCTTCACAGCCATTTAATATGCTCGACCACAAGTCTCTATATAGTCCTTTAAAAATCATTCACCCCTGGGATGAAAAGCCAGGCTTGTCCCACAACAAGTGTTTTCTCAGCCCCAAGCAAGTGTCTGCTCGGTCTCACTGCCCCAGGACAGGGGAAGAGGGGGCTTTTGGTGATGGGTACCAACGTTGCATCAGCCAGGATGCTGCAGGCACTGGAAAGGTCCCATTTCTCCTCTCCCAGCCCCCTCAGCTTGCTCACCTGCTGCAAAAACCCCTCACTTTTCTGGTGGGTTAGAGCTCAAACAAGCTCTTGCCAGAGCTGGGGAAGAGGCAGGTGGTGACAACTTTGGTGACGACTGTTAGATGCTAAAGCTTCACTCCTGCGATGGAGGCAGAGATGCTGGATGCAAAGGGCAACGTGACGGTTCAGGATCGGTCCTGGTGGAGATGAGGCTTTCCAGGGTTCTCCCTAAATGCTGTTTTCTTTCCCCAAGCTCGGTTCCTGCCATCCAAAATCTGGTTTCCAGAGAACTCCCAAAGCCTGGCAAGTCGGCGTGAGGACCTGTCACATCCCACTCCGTCAGTCCCCTCTGCCACCGTGCACGACCAAGCAGAAGTGACGGGAAAAAGACCTGACAGACAGGGAGCCCTTCTGCCTCCTTCACCCACCCTCTCCCTTTGTCACCCCCAATGTGATGTTTGAAAAAGCTGCTGTGGATCCTCAGCTGGTGTAAACCTGTCTGGAAGGAGTGATGCTCCTGAAGTTAAAGGGGTACCAGTGCCCTCTGCGATATGTACCCTTTTTGGGGTAAAAAAAAGGAAAAAACCCACCCACTCAGCACCTTAATACAGTCCCTCGGGCAGGGAGAGGTTAAATATAGACCCTCTTAAACACTGATATTTTCACCTGGAGCTCTTAGATCTTGATATATTCATCACCCTAATGCCCATCGCACCCCACAGCCTTCCTGGGGTGAAATATTAAAAAAGAGACTTTGAAAAAAAAAAATAAAAATGAGGGTTTTTGCTCCTAACTCCAAGTGGCTCCTGGGGGGGCTGGTTCCTCATTTTTGCCCCAAAAAGGTCCCCCCCCCGTCCATCCCTGCTCCTTCCAGCTCAGCAGGCAGCGCCGCACCCCCCCTTCGCACGCTTCAGCAGTGTGTGCCCTGAAGCAAATCAGCAAAATTCACTGGTATAAAACAAAACAGCCCACAGAAACCCACCTCTCCTCATCCTTTCCATTAACAAACCCTCTTTCCCCCTCCCTGGATCCCGCAGGGGAGGACGATGCAGACAAGAGCTGCCAGAAAGCTGTCACAACATCCCCAGCGCTGCTGCACGGGAAATAACGGATCCGCACCCTCAGATACTCACATCTTGGCTTTTATTGCTGCCTGACGAGCTCAACACAACCCTTCCTCCCATCTGAGCTCTGCCTGGCCTTGCTCACCTGCTTTAACCCAAGAGCAGAGCCCATTCGACAGCCCCAGTAAGACCAGCAGCCCCAGGGATGGTCCCAGACCGGTCTGTCTTTGCAGAGGTCCTTTTCTAACCTCAGGCAGGTGGAGCTACTCGCCAGATTATCGGCCTCATTCCTCAGGAACCCAACTTGCTCACAGCTTGGGAAGGCTAATGAACAGGTTTTCTTGCTGGTTAGGACCAGATGTGCTGGTTGGGCTGAAAATCTGGGTGAAAAAATAGGAATTGGGGAGGGAATAGGAAGGCAAAGGGTCTTGGTGGTCACCAGCACCCTGTTTGACCCCATCTCCAGCGCTGGTCGCTGTATCTTCCCTCCCTGTTCCCCACTGCTTTACTAAGAGGGTGAAAAGGAGCGATGAAGATGCCAGATCATCACTGGAAGATGCTGGACCATACCTGAGGGTTGGCCCATCTTCTCTGCCCCCCCAGATCACACAAAGGGATGAATTCAAGCAGAGCCAGGCAGGGCTCTGAAGCACAGTCCCCAAGACACATGTCCCTGGAGATCCCATGTGAGAAAGGCCTGGAGATGGTGTCCCCATCGCTATCCTCTTCATGGGCAGCTGATGTTGATCACTCCTGGAGGATCCTGGGGTAGATGAGTCTCTTGTTTGCACCCATAAACTGCAAGATGTGCTGCACCCCTCGGAGAGCTGAACCTTGGGGTGCTTCCAGAGGCAATTCCCAAAGGGAAAATAGCTCCCTGGACTTTCCCCTCTCCAACACTGACTATCTTTGCCAGGATTAAGGAGAAACGCTCTTTTTCATCTGAACTTTACCTGCCCCAACGGCAGCCCGTGACCTGACTCAACCCTGCAACCTGCCACCACCACCCCCAGCTCCAGAGGGCTTCTTGGAAAAGACTTTTAAGAAAAAATTAAAGCCATTCCCCAACAAATCCCAGCTGAGGGAAAGCTTTCCTGCAGCGCGCTGGAAGCCTGAGGAGAGCCAGAAATTTGGGTAGACAGAGGCTGGTTTTTGGTGGGGAGGGGGGGGGTTTGGATTGGGGGACCCCCTTGAAATCCCACATCAAGCTGGACCTGGCCCTGGTTTGGGCGCAGGGACAGGGACAGCCCTCGGTCCTGGGCACCCTCTGTCCTCACTGGCAACGAGAAGGACGAAATAAAGAATATCTTCTTTTGGGGCCAGCAATGACTAATTCTCCTCCAGGAGCAAGGAATTAATTACGGGTCTTTCCCAGGGAAGGGATAGTCCTTAATTAGGAGGCTGGGTAAACCCTCGGTGTAACCTTCTGGATTTCTCTCCTCCTCTGATGGGCTCCTCACACCTCAGTTCTCCATCCGCTAAGTCGGAGTGATCCCTCTCTCCCACCCCATGGGCATGACACAGCCCTCGCTGGGATATCTCCGTGGGATTAATTACGCAGAATCATTTAATGTTTTGTTTTGGTTTTTTTTTTTTTGTAATTATTATGGCTGAAAAACCTCTTAGGGAAGCCCTGGGGCTGGTACGTACCCACTCACCCACAAACAAAGAAATGCAGCTTTTTTCTTCTGTAAAAACCCGGGGCACCCTCCGTTTGCACGTTGTCTCTCACTGTGTGTGCAACCGGTGCTGCTCCCCACGAGCACCCAGGTTTTGGGGTGCAGGCACCCAAATGCTCCCTTCTTTCACCTTTAATTCCCCTGGGGTTGGGGGGGAAGGTAAGGAAACACCCTCCCAGGAAAAGCTAAAATATCCCGTGTTGCCACCGGTTACAAACCAAATCCCCCCAAGCTTTGTATGGCGGCTGCTTGGGGCATGGGGAAACTGAGGCACAGAGGGATCGTTGTCCAGCGGGGCTGTGGGAGCTGAGCCTGGGGCCAAAAGGGTGCAAACCCCTCTCAACTATGAAGTCGAGGGGCCAAATCCCCAGCTGGGGTAACATGGGGTGTCCCCAGGAAGTCAGCGATGATGGGAGGGGGAGATTTTAGGTGGAATAATGGGAAAGTGCCCTTCAGGAATAGCCTCCGGTGCTGGGCACCCGCTCCCCCCCTCTTGCTGCTCTGCGACGGATTTGCAGCCTCCGCGGGGAGGCGGGAGCTATAAAACCCCATTTTAATTTCGCTCTCGCCGGGGATGGCGAAGGAAACGGAGCTGCAAATCAAAGAGGCTCCTTCCACGCCTCCCGCTGCAGGCAAAGAGAATGCAACAGCCTGGAAAGCCGGAGAGGGACGGATCCTCCCGCGGTGGAAATCAGCAGAGACAAGGGACGGGGATGTCCTGCTCATCACAAACCAGTTCTGGGCTCCCCGGTTCCAGAAGGACAGGGAACTGCTGGAGAGGGGACAGCGGAGGCTACAAAGATGATGAGGGGCCTGGAGCATCTCTCTGATGAGGAGAGGTTGAGGGACTTGGGGCTTTTTTGTCTGGAGAAGAGAAGGCTGAGGGGGGATCTGATCAACACCTATAAATACTTCAAGGGTGGGTGTCAGGAGGATGGGGCCAGGCCTTTTCCAGTGGTGCCCAGGGACAAGAGAAGAGGAAATGGGCACAAACTTGAACGTTAGAAGTTCCGTCTCAACATGAGGAGGAACTTCTTGACTTTGAGGGTGGCAGAGCCCTGGCAGAGGCTGCCCAAGGAGGTGGTGGAGTCTCTGTCTCTGGAGACATTCAAACCCCCCCTGGACACGTTCTTGTGCAACCTGCTCTGGGTGACCCTGCTCTGGCAGGGGGTTGGACTAGATGGTCTCCAGAGGTCCCTTCCAACCCCATATCATTCTGTGGCTCTGTGGTGCTTCATCCAGCAGGGTGAGACCGGTGCTGGCTTCCCTCCCGCTCCACAGGGCGTTTAGCAGGGCCAGACTTGGCCACTGCAGGCAGGATGTTCCTGGGTTCTCCTTCTCTATGGCCATACTGGTGAGACTGGTCCAGCAACACTCAGGTTTAATTGGATGCAGACAAGATGCCACCAGTTTGAGAACAAGATCTAACCCAAAGGAAAGGAGACACAAGTTTGTGGGTTTTTCTTTTTCCAGTGTGTTTCTCCTCCATTTCTCCCCTCCAAAAATTGACTCTGATTTACCTCACCTGCTCCCCTTTACATCCTAAATGGCATCAAAATTGGAACAGGTTGCTCAGAGAAGCTGTGGCTGCCCCATCCCTGGAGGGGTTCAAGGGCAGGTTGGAGGGGGCTTGGAGCAACCTGGGCTGGTGGGAGGTGTCCCTGCCCAGGGCAGGGGGTGGGCTTTAAAGTCCCTTCCAACCCAAACCATTCTGTAATTCTATAAAATCCACCTGCAGGCTGGTGGGAGTCAGTCCTGATGGGGAGAAGCTGCCAGGGACAAAGAGGATTTTCCATCCCCCTTTTGCAGTTGAGGTTTTGAACACTTATTTTTGCCTCCAGGGTGTGAGGGAAGCCCTTGAGTCCTGGGAAAAAGTGTCTTGCAGGGGTTGAACTATCCTTTCTCTGAGCATCCTTGGGGTAAATTGCTGGGGGGTGAGGAGGAATATGGAGGGATTTTCAGCATATTCCCCAATTGTTGGAAATAATTTGCTTGAACAGTGTTACCTGTGGGAAATCCCTCCCTTTCGATCCGCTCGGGCTGGGCTACCAGACCACCCTGCACCAGGGATGCCCCAAAAGTGATGCCCGTGGGACACAGACCCTATTGAAATCTCCCTTTTTCTCAGATTCAGGCACACACAGGTTTGGGGACGAGCCTGGAGGACAGGACTTACACCCATAATGTGCAGGTGTCACAGCATCTTCCACACGCAGAGACCTCCAGTGTGGTCAGGAGGGTACCAGTGCGTCCTCCTTATGCACCAGCCCCTGGGCCACGTAGAAAGACGTGCAAGGAGGAAAAATTAATCTTCCATCAGTGCCAGGTTCATCTCACCGTGCCCTATAAGTCCCTGCTTGGTTTCCCCTCAGCCACCCTGAGACCCTCCCTCTCTCCCCACTTTCTCCATCACTTTCTCCACCACTTTCTCCACCAGGGCCCATCCCTCCGCCGGAGGAACCCTCCCTGCTAAATACAACAGCCCCTGCCAAGATAAAAGCGAAGCTGTGAATAATTCATGTTTCAATCTTTTTTACCACCGTCTGCTGTAAATATTTAAATAGCACCAAGATGTCTAGAGCTGAACTCGGGGAGGATGAACCCGAGCGGAGCCTCCGGCTTGGGGGGCAGCCCCATGGAGGTGGGGGGGTGAGCTGGGGACGGTGCCTGGGGAGGGTGGCGGGTGCCATGGGGACAGGATGGGACATTTCTTTGGCTGTGTGTGTGCTGGGGCAGGGACAAGGGAAGTCCTAGGGGAAAAACTGATTTATATCTCAGTAAGGAGCAAATGTCCAAGCCTTTCTGACCTTCCAAAAAAAAAGGGGCAGTTCAGAAAGGGATTCATTTCCACTGCAGGAAAGTGGTGAAATCTTATTGAAAGGAGTATCCAAATAACAGTTCAGCTTTCAGCACTCTCCTCCTCTCTCCTTTGCTGCCTTCCCCTGGCTCGAAACCTCGGAGAAATTTCACCCAAATTTATAATTACCACCAAACTGATCACAAGTCCCCTCTGCTCTGCTCTGCAGCTCCCCGAGCTCTGATCTCCACCTGGAAAACAAAAAAACCCAATATCTGACATTAAAATAACCTGCAGCCCTGTGCTATCTCCCAGCTCCTGGTGCAGCATCCAGCCAGGACACCAAGGGCAGCTACTGGGGATATTTACCTAATCCCAGTGGATTTGGAACATCTGGGAGCTCAATGCAGGAACCAGGGATCCCCTCCAGGGACAACCCCCATCCCGACACTGGTTTTATTTTATTTTGATGTGCAGCACACAGAACAGCACGTCCCTGGGAAGCCGCCATGTGCTCGAGCATCTCCTCCTGCCTCAGCATCACGTTGGCATTTTGCAACCCTTCCCGTAGGTAATGGTTTGGAGCAATTATTGTCACCATGTCCACAGAGACGCGCTGCTCCTGGGTCCTCTGCTGACGTGTCCCTTGCTGGCCACCTCATCCCCCCGCTGTGCACAGCGAGCCTGCATCTCCCCAAGGCTCTGCTTGGAGTCTCCTCTGGGGATGCACTCAGCTGCTGAAACTCCGGGTGTTTTCCTCCTGGAGATTTAAGTGGGTTTCACCAGAACTGGGGGTTTTCCAGCTTGGGAAAAGTGGCTTTAAATGTGCCAGGTGCCCTTCGCTCGTGCATTTCTCCCTGCACCAGCCTGCACGTATGGGGACATGCTCGAGGTGCTGTCGGTCCTCCTCCCGGAGAGACTCTGGTTGCAAATCCCTTCATCTTCCTCCAGCGAAAAGGGGAAAAAAATCCAAAAACCCAGGAGGAGTTTTGCCGTTGGCTCCAGCCCTTGCTCCGTGCCCCGGTGTGATGTCCCAGCCACCGAGCTGTCACCCAGGGAGGGGGAACCAGTCAGCACCAGCAGCTCCCACTGGTGCCATGGCTTAGATCTACAGCTCCATCACCACAGTGGCTTTGGGGTCATCCCCAGATGAAAAACAGGTCCAAGGTACGTCCACAGAGCCTGACCCTATAAATCCTTCTTTTAAAGACAATTTTTGGGCTGGAAAGAGCTTTCCCACCTCTGGAGGCTCTTTGTGGGGTTTGGTTGGTTTTCCTCCCTAGAACTCAAGTGAATGAAGAGTTTGGGACACTAAAAAATTTTGCAATTTGAATATTTGAATGAGTGTTGCTCTTAAGCCAAGCATTTCACTCAGTTTTAACCTTTTAAAAGCCTTTTCCCAACCAACTTAACATTTGAAACAAAAGAGATTTTGTTTTCCCAAAGGGATGCTTGGAAAACTTCAAATCTTTTTCCTCATCTACATCCCCAAGCCAAGACATTAATCAAAACAATATCTTTCCCACAACAACAAAAGGCGTTCAGTCAATGAGTCATCATTTTTCTGTGAAAAAAAAACCAACAAACATTTCCCCAGCTCCCTGCTCAGGAATGGCTCTAATTTCTGCACCAGCCCCTGGGGCCAAAGCAGTTATGGTGGGTCCTGGTCAGATGTGGGGGTTTTCTGGGTGTAGGTGCAGGTTCAGGTGGTCTGGGCAGAGTTTACTCCTTCCTCTGAGGTTGATGGCAAGATCTACAACCTCTTTGGCATCATGGGCTTTGCCTGGTT